>JASEKS010000167.1:0-214634 GCA_030770415.1 Pleoardoris graminearum
TTGTAGTCAGGACAGTGATGTGGTGTTGGTAGTGTTTTTTTTTTTTTTTTTGTGTTGTTTTTGTTTTTTTTTTATTTATATTAAAATATTTTTAAAAATAAAAATTTTTTTTTTTTTTTTTTTAATTTTTTTTTTTTTTTTTTTTTTTTTTTTTTTTTTTTAAGTACTAAAAAAAAGAGCTAAAGTCCTTTTTAAAGCCCTTTTTTATATTACTACTTATACTATTAATACTAAGCTTAATATATTTAAAAAATATTATTTTTCTTTATTATATAAAATACTTGTAGATACCTATATTAAAAAAAGTATAATAGAAAAACTTTATTAATTATAATATAAAAAATAAAAGTAGTATAAAATAGTTACTTTTTTTTATTTTTTAAAAAAATAAAAATACTTTTTACTAATTTTATTTACTACTACTAGAGCTAAGTATTATAATCTTAGAATAGTAGTAGATAGAGTAAGGGGGCAGTACACGATTGTAGAGTTTGACAATAAGCAGATAGTGTCGCAGAAGATGGGAATTCTGAAGTTGATTTTGTAACTGAACGGTGGGTTACGTGATGTCCGTAACGGCTACGGGGGCTCAACGCAAAATATCTGACGGACGAACGTAATATACTCACTTTCCACATGCACTAGACCTTAACAGGTCTGGGATCTTACAACATTTCCGCGCTCCAAATCCTTCTATAAATATACTATGGATCGACCATACACGGCCCTATTCCTCACCCTCATACTTCTTACCCAACAACAGGCAGCGGAAGCGGCGGTTGAAGAAGGAGGCGGATAGGGCAGCGAGGGAGGCCGGGAAGCAGCGAAAGTAGCTGGAGAAGGAGCTCGAGAAGTAGATGTAGGTTCCTACAGGAGTAGCTTTGCAACCTAAATTCAAGTTCTCCATTCTAGCCCAGCAACAAACCAGAGGCCTAATAACCATAGAGAAACGCGGCCGTTAACCAACCCGAGTTACCCCAAGCATAGCCATGAACTTACAATCATAGGTCGACGTACACGTGCCTAGTCCTCACCTTCATACTTCTTACCCAACCCTCCCTCATCTCCAAGCGCCAGCGTCTTATCCGTGTCGACCCTCGTCACGGCATCTACATCCTCCACCCTCACCTCCACCCTCTTACCCTTCTCCATCTTCTCATCTTCCATCGAGCCCGTAAATGACCGCTCCCTCATCACCGTCCTCCAATACCGCGTCACGGGCACCGCCCCATCCCCACGCTCCCACTCCTCCCCCTCCCCCAACACCACCGTCTTCCCATGAAACCTCAACAGCCCATCCTCAACCCACGCGTCCACCCCCCTATGCTCCACCCTCCTCCTCCTCTGCACCCACCGTATCACACTCTCCAAAAACACATTCGCCAACACAATCAGCGTGCCCAGCCCCACCGCCAGCGCAAGCCCATACGTATTCACGCTCGCAAACCGGCCGCTCGTCCGCGCCCTGATCATCCCGCAGAGCGCGCGATAATTCCCGTCCGGCACGACGATGAACTGCTTTGCATCCGGCGACGCCGGCCCGCGCGCATAGTCGACGATGATGCGCTGCAGCTCGGTGAGCACGCGGTTGTGCATGTCCTGCAGCTCGAGGACCCACTGGTGCGCGGGGAGCGGCATCTGCACGCCGTCATTGGAGGTGTCGTCCGCGAGGAGGTTGACGGGCTGGAGGATGATGGCGTTGTTGGCGTAGATGGCGTTGATGAGGAGGTCGACGGTGGCAGACTGCATGGGCGAGAGGGCGAGGTCGAACTTGGCGGCTGCGGTGGCGGGCACGATGCCTGCGAGCGGGGTGCAGGCGCCCGTGTGCGGGTTGCAGTATTGGAATTGCTCGACGCAACCGAGGGGGCTGAGGAGATGGTCGCTGAAGTAGTAGGTGCGGTTTAGAGGGCCCGGGTTGGCGCGGTGCGCGGAGAACCAGGGGTCGTCGATGGGCTTTGCGAAGTTGACGGCCTGGGCGGCGAGGAACATCAGGTAGATGTCTCCGTCTGTGGTGTTGAACTCTTTGCGTGGTATGAACGACGAAGAGCTTGGGAACGGTAGGCGTGAGTCGAGACGGTAGTATCTCTGAGTGCTAGTTCGGTAGTCAGTGTTTAGTATCTTGCAGACAGGAGGGGAGAGATTCATACACCATGGAGTACCCGGTAAATCCCTTGGAAAGGCGGTTAGTGTTGTCGCTATCTGCCTTCGCAACGTAGTTGGTATTGTTATACCATGGAATTGTACCCCAGTTCCAGAACATGCGGTACTCTTCCTCGCCCATGGGACCCGTAGTGTTCTCTCTTGTAGTCCACAGCTCGGGTTGCAGCGGCGCGCAGGTAGTGACTTTGCGAAAATGAACGTTGTCTTTGCGGGTATTAATCCCGAGTGCGGCGTTGGTGTCCATATTGCCAGTGTCCATCTGCAGGTTCTCGCTCTTATAGATGCATGTTTGCGGATCGAAAGGGCACGATGCATTGAGACGGGACTCGTACGGTATAGCTTTTTTTGTGAAGGCTTCGCACATAGGTGAACTGAACTCGCGGCTGGTGTTGTAACAGGCCCGAGCGTAGATGCGGCCAAACTCCGTGAGGCCTCCAATGTACTTCGCATTTTCGATCATGAAGCTGTTATCGCTTGCCTTGACCGTTTCCGCATCTGGCACTTCCCATATTCCACACTCTGCGTACGTTAGCTGTAGTTACAGCATGCAGCAAGGTCATTTCGAGCACAAGCTTACCGTCACCCCTCAGCAAGATGTCCACCTGGCTGGTCTCCATAATGTTAGACGACAAGATGCCCGTCGCCGTCAAAAGCACCAAGAACAACAGCGGAACGAAAATCGGCAGGCCGCTAACTTGCCACCAATTCCGCTTCTCCTTGGCCACTCCCTTCGCATGCCGCCACGCCCACGCAATCCGCGTAAGATTCCACAGCGTCTGCCCTGGCGATCCATTGTTCCTGATGGACATGTCCTGCTGTAGTCTCAGTGCAGCGCTATACTTGCGGCGCCCGGATAACCGAAGCTGATACCATATGAACGCAGCGATGCCCCAGAGATGTTGGCCAGCGAACTGTACAAACAGAGCGAGGAAGGCAACGAGAATGACGCCATTCTTGGAGGTGATGGTGATGTTCGTGCCGTTGATGATGTCCTTGGACTGGTCTTTCCAGGAGCCGATGAAGACGTCCGAGTAGGAGACATCGGCTGGAGAAGCCATCTTGCTAATAGACGCGATTGAACAGGCTCTTAACACCTGCCTTGTTCGATGATCCCATTATGACCCGGAGGCTCTGGCGATCATATATACCTCGCTTCGGCTTCACGACATTCCGGACCCAGAGCGCACATAAACCCGCATGCAGTAAGCCTCGTATCTGCGTAGCTGGGCGATAACAAAAGTCCTCATGTTATGATGTGGGGTCAATTTGTTTCGTCAAAACATAGCCTGAGCTGTCCTCCTGGGATGGTGTGCTGCAAGATATAGGGCTGCATTGATCTAGCCTCAACGCATCCCTGATCCGGCGCCGGCGCAACGGCACTTCATCAACACCACAGCCGCTCATTCGTGCACCAAATATACCAGTGACAGAACGGCGCGTAGCTGCATCGCGAGCCCCAAGGTTCGATACGATTAGGCAGGTGGGACGAGTCGTATGTGGTCGTGTTAAGGTTATTTTCGCCCCGAACCCGCATGAAGCTTACATGGTGTCTGCATGTCTGCTCGGTACGCATCGTCTATGGTGTAGTCACAGAACCTGAGCCTTGGGGGCTCCTTGCTCTCGCTCCCGGCCGCTCCCGAAGGCCGCGCAGTGTGATAGCCCCAGTAACCCGCAGGTTAGGTCAGAAGCTGGGGCCGAGAGTGAATGCTCCGATCACGACACCACCGGGAGACGGGTTTCTGGGCTTCCAACAACTGGCGGCTTTTGCGAGGGGTGCCTTCGACGCGGGCTGATCGTCGTAGGCCGGGCTGCCTTCGATCCTGCAAGGTTGTGAATTGAGAGTATTCGTCGATAGCTATTTCGAGGAAGGATTAGTGTTGCCATCCACGTCGTTCCGGCGTAGTGCCCATGCAGCATACCACAAGCGCCATTTATTTCCGACGATCACCTCTTGACCTCGACCCAATTCGGCAGTCCTCCCGACACTGCAGCCTTCGCGCCATGCCACGGTATACAATCCTCCGAATGGCGCGCTGGGTCAGGCCTCCAACACACAGCAGGAACCGTTGCCATCTTACCTCAGCTCCCCAAAGAATTCGCCGGACCCCGCGAACAACCACCACCCTTCACTGTCAGCGAACGCGTTGAGCGCTTTGGCTTGATTGAACACCACCAACTCTTTGCTCGTGTTCTGGCGCTTGCGCTGCAGCCACGGGGCTAAAACAGGGGTGTCCGGCATGGCGCCAAGTACTGTTCCGAAATTCGTCTCTGCAAGAACGCCTCGTATCCTGTCTCCTTGACTGTAGGGATGCAGGTGAGGTTGTTCGGGTGGTGAGGGCGGGGGCCTGGAATAGGCAGTTTTGCTCACAGGGAGATGGGCGTATGTAGGTGCTTGGGTGAGTGTGTTGGAGATGCGACTCGTGTTGTATAGTTTGCGGGGAGCCTTGATAACGAGGATGTCGAATGCGCGTATGGAGAATTGGATACGAAAGAGTGAGGCGGTTGTGGTTTGAATCGAAGAGCCGAACTGAGACAGGGAACGAGCTCTGCAGACGCCGAAGGAAAGCGCATGGGTAGTAGTGTACTGTCCTCCGCTATCATGTACTAAAACAACGGCGCAAGGGCCCCAAAAGAAGACTACGCAGAAGCGGCGTACCATATGCAACACTTCCAATTGATCATTCTACTTCAGTAAGATACACGAAGGGATGTGTGGAGATTAGAAAAGGGTATGGAGCAGAAGCACATAGCCAAACGCTCTTTTTCGCACGCCATGCTTGAAATCAAAAACACAGTCGCATCCGAGCCTTGTACTAGCGCCGCCAACGAGCTCAACCGTATCCCAACGTCCATGTAACACAGACCGCCGGAACAGATCGAGCCCTGCCGGATGAATGAGGTGGAAAACGCCCGCCCATGCCGATGCAAAGAAACGCTCCGAGGCAACCACGTCCGCGCCCGATCCCACTGCTACGTCTTCATCGGAACTACCCTGCCTTTTCATCAACGACCATCAGGGTGCTTGTCCAGCGGGCCGCCGGCGTCTACTTCGTACCGTTCGTGCCCGTCATCTTGGCGTCGGCGTACACCTTGGACGTGAACTCCTTGTTGCCCTCGGGCGTCGCCTTGATCGTCTCGTCGCCCGGGTTCCAGTTCGCGGGGCAGACCTCGCCGTACTTGTCGGTGAACTGGAAAGCGTCGATGAGGCGGAGCGTCTCGTCGACGCTGCGGCCGACGGGCAGGTCGTTGATGGTGATCTGCCGGACGATGCCGTTGGGGTCGATGATGAAGAGACCGCGCAGCGCGATGCCCTCGTCTTCAATCAGCACGCCGTAGTCCTTGGAGAGCTGGTGGTTCTTGTCCGAGAGCAGCGGGATGTTGATCTGGCCGAGGCCGCCGTCGCGCCGCGAGGCATTCGCCCAGGCGAGGAGCGAGTATTCCGAGTCGGTCGAGGCGAAGACGACCTTGGTGTTGCGGGCTTCGAAGTCGGCGGCGCGCTCGCTGAAGGCAATGATTTCGGTCGGGCAGACGAAGGTCCATGCCATGGGCACGAAGCCCAGGACGAGCCATTGTTTGGTCGAGGTGTACTGGGTGAGGCTCAGATCTGTCGGTCCCTCGCATTAGCTACCCTTCTTCAAGCATGCAGTGCGAAGACATTAGCGGACAGGGCTGGGATGTGGAACTATGAGTTACAAAAAGGCATACTTTCAAACGCGCCATCAACGACAGCAGTGCCGCTGAACGGCGGCGCAGGCTTCTGGACCCGCGCCTTGGGCGTGTAGGCTGGGAAGGCCATGGTGTTGAATTCGCTATACGAACTGGCGGTGGGCGGTGGCGCGATGTCGAAGCGCGTCGCAAATCGCGTACAACAACGTCTAGCGGCGAGGTGACGGAGGTGTCTTAGCTGCAGTTGCTGTAAACAGTTGTGCAAGTGCAAGTGGGTGGAAGCACGCAAGCAAACCGCCAGCTAAATAAAATAATGGCCGTGTGATATCAGCAGATAATTTGTCGCCAGCTTCCGAGGTTGGCACGCAAAGGCCAGGCACTGTGGATCCTCGCACGTACGTAAGCAACCGACCGCTCCGTCACAGTGGAGCTGCGTCCCATTATCAGAGCAGAAGATTCGCGACACGTCTGGCCGACACCGGCCGCCGCTGTGGCGCCGCCCAAGTCGAGGCTCTTCGGCTTACACACGGCGCAAATTGCTTTCTATCAACGTCCCGAGCGGACGGCGTATGCACCCAAAGCAGAGCCTCGGGCCCACAATGGCCCACGCGCCATTGGCCGGCGCGATATCACGCTCCCATTTAGTCACGTGTTATGTCATTCTAACTGCTTCCAGCCAAGACTCCACTCCGCCTGCTGCAAACGTCATATAATCTATATGCTACATATGTACAACGTCCAATTCTGCACCAGCTCATTCTATTTTCCTGTCCTGGGCTATACTCTGCGGAGGCACAAAAGGGTTGATAATTCTGGATACATGATACATGATATAAATCAGCCTGGATAGGATGCAACATGGTTCCTGGCGCATCCGTCGACACGTGAATGATCAACATTGATCAATAGGTCATGCCTCCGAATGGCATTCAACACCCAAACTTTTGGCATGTGCCGTTTGTGTATTTCATGTGTGTCGATGCTTGTGCCTGTGAACTTGACGTGCACACCCACCCCTCGACTTCTCAACACCACAGACACCCACCACACCCGCGCTATTCCCACCGAATCGACACCGCCCAGCCCTCACAATGTCCACCCTCGACCAATACCGCAATACCTAGTATATACCCTACTATGCCTACCCGTATACTAACACCCTACTAACACCCTACTAGATTCCCTCTATACTAGGCGCCCCTACCCTTTATGCGCTTCTTTACACTCACCTAAGATATATATACTACGCTCTTCTCCGCCCGCCGCTTCGCACGCATCTAGCTTATAGCCCCCCTTACTAAGGACCGCCTAAATAAGCTGCTGTACCGTAGTATAGGGCTGCCTAACGCCAAGACCTTCGTTATATACAGGCCTAACATGATCGTGGTGTTTAACCGCGCGGAAGATAAGCACGTCGCGCACTACGAGGCTGTGCGGCGCTTGCTAAACGACAACGGGATCGCGGTGGACGAGGGGCGGACGGACAGCGGGGCGACGCAGCCGATGCAGCTGGCGGTCTTGCTGCAGCGGTTTGGGAGGAATTGCTGGCCCGAAGCTTCAACAGTAGCGAAACACGCAATTCCTTCTAACGTACTATAAAATAATACTATATAATTAAAATAGCTAAAAATAGAAAATTTAAATTTTTTTTCTACTTTATAAAATCTATTATAATAAATAATAATATATATATTAGATCTATGTTTATTTAGAGACTATTCTTTTATTTTTATATTTATCTTTATATCTACGCTAACGTTAATACTAATACTAATATTTTTCTTTTTATAATAACCTATAATATTAAAGACTATTTTTAGTATTTTATTATTAAAAAGCTTAACTATCTATATAATCTCTTTAATTAAAATACCTATATAATAAATATAATTTTAATTAATAGTCTACGTATAGTAGCTATCTATTATTAAATAAAAAATTTAATTCTTCTTTTATAATAATATAATACTTTTACCTTTAATAACGTTCTTTTATATTAATTTAACTTTTTACCTATTAAATTAAGGATAATAATTTTACAGAGGTAGTAAAATAATATTTAATATTTAAGGGCCGGCGTACGACGCAGGAGGTTACAGTAGTGTTACGGTAGGGGATTTGGCGGGGGGTGGAGCTGACGAGGAGGACTGAATGAGAGGTAGCGAGCTGTGGTGTAATGGGATGGGATGGGATACGGCATCTCGCGTGCTGTGCAGATGTTGTTCTACTCTATGTGTACTGTGCTGATGGGCTTGTAAATGCGCCCGTGCGCTGTGCTGTCGGCGCGTTATGATAGCCTCGACGCGCCGGCGCCATATCACGCCTACGGGTAGTCACGTGCCGCGTCAATCTAACTGATTTCAGCTAAAACCCCACTCCGCTTGCTACAAATGTCGAACTCCTTGTGTCCTGTTCTTGAAAGCACAAAAAGCTTCAAGCATCATTCCCACCCCAGGCTGGCAGGACCTCGGCACGTTATCCGTCACGCATTGAGACAGCCACATGGGCACCCGGGCAACTAAAAAGCTAGAACACCTTCGAAAAACGCATCCATACTTTTCCGCTCTTGACGTCGACCATTTGCAAAGCACATGTTTCCCAGCCGCCCGCCCCGCACATAACCAGCGCTTATACCCCATTCCATCAAAGTCCAAAACTCCCATACGCCCGTAGAAACAAACATCGCATAGCTCCGTGACGGCACCAGCCATCCGAGCCCCTCTCTCCACACCGCCTATCGTTCTCTCCTCCGCTAGCTAGACATATCTGATAGATCCCCTCACCCCCTTTACTCCGCCACATCCCCCAACGCAACCGCATTCCGCCCAAACCTCTCTACTATAATCCCCGCCTTCAGCGGCTCCGTAATCCCGCCCGCCGTACGCCCCTCATCGATACGCACCCCGCCCTCCCGCAACACCATTCGCACAGCCTCGTAATGCCAGTCCCCGCCCCTGTCAAACACAACAATCATCTGCCCCACGTACGCCACGAACGTGGGATCGAGGCTGGCATTCCTTAGCTGCGCCAACTGCGAATGCTTAAGTTGGGCGTTACTCACCGCAGGCGATCGAAAAGCAGCGCATGGAGGTGCCCTTCGTCCATCTTGTCCGCGAGCTGGATCCGTGCAAAGCGGTTCGCGGAGAATATGGCGGCGTAGGCGGTGGCGCTCGGCACAAAGATGCGTAGGTACGGAGGGGGCCGCTCGTTGGCGTCGAACTGGACGTTTCCGAACTGGTCGAGGGGCGGGATGGGACGGCCGTCTGGGAGGGTGCCGGGCATGGTGGATGCGTCGTGCGCGGGGGTGGGACGGGTGTGTGCGGGTGGAGAGAGCGTGGTATATGAAAGAGGATGTCACGGCGACATTGAATTCCGGTGTGACTTATTCATGTCCTCGGGTCGTCCCGAGAGCGCGTCACGTGGCGACCTAGCTGATTCGGTAATACAAAAGAGGGGTACCACTACGTCCTTGCTGCAGTGTGGTTGGACAAGGCGCGTGCTGAAACATTGCCATGTTACTACAGTATCGATCCACAACTTCTCGAGCGTGTTATGATAACCTCCACGCGCGCAACGGCAGCGCCTGTATCCTCATCACCGCCGGCTTGATGTACCCATAGAACGTCACGACCCCGATAATGATGCACACAATGTTCATCACGTAGTACCCATCCGTATGGACGTTGCACGTGCCGCCGCCGGCTTCGCAGCGGTGCCGGTCAGCTTCCAGCGCGCAGGAGAAGGCCTGCGTGACGAGGTCGCCTTTCAACAGCTTCGCGTCAGGAACGGTTACGGGAGGCTCACATGTCGCGTCAGTGAAGTAGTCCACAAGGCGGAGGACGAAGTAGCGGGGAAAGGTGCCACCGAGATTGGAGACACTGAGAGATCGTTAGTAAGATATAAGGTCTGGACGGAGGCTGACTTACGTGGCAAGGAGAGTCATGTAGGTTCCTCCGATAGCGGGATCAGAGATCTTCGCATGGAAGGCGGAGACGGCCACGAACATGACTGTGTTCATAAAGGTGGATAAGACGTGCTCGCTGATAACCAGCAGTAGATATCCGGTTGTGGTTCCACCAGGAGGGAAGATGGCGACAACGAACTGCGCGAAGGCTGCGGCGAACAAGCGGCCCACGAACGCGTAGCACCAGATGTGCATAGGTGGATATGTCTGGCACCACTTTCCAATGTAATATCCAAGCGACATTTCGATAGGAAAGTCGATGAGGATGGTGAGCGCAAGGTCTTCCTGGCTGAAGCCCTTGGCGAGCAGCTTCAGACTCGTGACGGCATCGTTGGTTTGAAAGCCGATCTTCGCGATGAGATGGATGACAATGAAGGTTTGGATGTTCTTGAGCTTGAGGATCCCCCACATGGTCTTGTAGACCTCCATGATACCTTCTCGCTCTTTTGTTCTTTCCTCGCGCTTCATCAGAGCTAAGCCCAAGGTCACCGCGAGATAGGCCCAGCCCCAGAACGTGAGGTAGCTGTCCAGGGTCATCAGACCAGTCTTCCCCGGTGCGCTAGCAGGGCGGAACCACTTGTTGGTGAAGTCGACCGAGTTGAAGGCGAGGAAGACAGTGTGTGAAAGGAACTGGCCGCCCGTCAGGCCAACAGTCTGCGCCGTGGATGCAAAAGGAAGATTCTCTTGTGACAGAAGCGTCAAAGCCCAACCTACAGAATGTCAGCACTCGTCTCGAGCTTTGAGCGTACGATCTTACCGTCTACAGCAATGTCTTGCGTTGCGCAGAGGAACACCAATGCGAACCACCAGAAAGTGAAGTACCAGATACCGCTACCGTCCTTCTGTGCGGCGGACTCGATGATCTTGTTCACTATTGAGCCCAGCCAAAGCATCGAGAACCCAGAAATCGTCTGGATAGGCAAAATCCAACTCTTCCTGCGACCGACCTTGGGTGACCATACCGCGTCCACAATCGGACTCCAGAATAGCTTCAGCGAATATGGATATGCCGCCAAAGAGAAAACGCCAATAGCTGAATACGAAGCGTCCGCCTTCTTGAGCAGGAACGGCACCGAGCCCATGGCCAGACCCATCGGTATGCCTTGCAAGAAGTACAACAGCACGAGCAGAAGGAAATTCCGCTGGTCCTTCTTCGATAGGTCGGAGAAGCCCTGTGACGATCCTTCACCCTCCTTATTTAGATCTGGCACCGCATCATCCAAGCTAAATTGGGAGTGCTGCATCAGGGACGCGGCCTGGCCCGCGGGCGAGCTTATGTCGATGGAGCCGTGTCTACGCCGGTGCTCGAGGATGCTGCTCATGGTCGCACTGCTGCTTGCCTCCCCGTTCACTTTTTCGGACTTCCTGCCGGCGCGTCTGCTCATTTGCGGCTCGGGATCGGATGACGAGTCGTGATCGCAGGAGAAGAGGTGCGGAGGCGGCGTGCGCTCTTGAGCGTCCGAGATAACGAGGCTGCGGCGATCGACGCGTTGCTTCTATTAATTCTTGCTTGAACCTTTGCAGACCGCTGACGTGCGATCTTGAAGCTCGACTGAAGTCTCACTGTGAGCGGCGAGATTGCGCGTGGTGGTGGGCACTGTGTGGGGAAGTAGGCCGGGCAAAAGAAGAGGACGTAGGAAACAGGGAGGCAATGAGTGGTGCGCTAGTCGGATGTGACATCCATAAATTACTCAAAAGAAAGATCCCGGGGAAAGGAACGTGTCTACTTCGCAGTAAAAGTCAGGGCGGGCAGTTCGCAGTCATGTTCGGGGTCAGTTTGTTGGAACGTGGCCCTTCGGGTAGTCTAGTGGCGCCGCATCGGTAGCTCCGCGCAGCTAGATGATGACAGCATTGGGGGAACGTGCCCGAAACTGAAGACCGGATACAAGCACGTCTTGTTTCACGTTGGGGGTGGATCTTATTGTATAGAACTAACTTCCGGCTTCTAATACTTGTCTTTTGGTGCGGTACGCGCGCAATGGGCAGCAGCTACCTGCTCGGACGCACCCGTGGACCCGCGGACCCGTGGACCCGTGGACAGTGTGCATCCACGTGAGACCGTGATTTGGCCTTTCCTAATTCAGACACTTGCTCCACCGTCAACACAGCGCCGCGTTCTCAACATTGAAACCATGACCCCACCAAACCCTCCCCATGGCCACCGCAGAAGCTCTTGACGGCGATATTCGCGACCTCCACGACCGAATCGCGATCCTCAAGGCGCACCGCGCGAATCTGTCCTCCATCCTCCTGTCGCAACCCCGCCTCTCCGCCCGTCTCGAACAGCGTCCTGTACCTAACGAACGCAGCCGTCGCAACGCCGCGAGACACGCGGAGAAGCAAGTCCGTCGCAATGTCGAGAACATACATCGCGCCTGTGCCGGCGTAACAGCCTACAAAGTCAAAGATCCGGATCCGTACGCGGTAGACGACGGCAATGTCCTCGGCGTGCGCATCGAGGTGTCGATTGACGGGAACTTTCTCGAGACGTACCATGTGCTGCTCCACCGACCGAATGCGGCCCACAAGACTATGTTGAGGATACACAAACACACGATCCCACCATGTATTCCGCTACAACCGCTTGCGAACAAGTGGCTACCGATGACGCGGAAAAGCGCCGAGGAGCCCACAGAGCAGGACCTGGTGAAGTTTGGGAGGCATTTGCGGAAAGAGTTGGTCAGCTGGCACCTGAGGTTAGCGGCGCTGGAGAAGCTGCGGAAGCAAGCGAAGTTGGATGATCAGGCTGCTCGGCAGCCACCATCGAACACGGACCCTGCGCTCGGGACAGTGTTGAACGCGTTCGTGAGCGATGACGAGGACTGGGATGAGGAAGATCAACAAAGTGATCACGATAGTCCCCTCAGAATCACCAGCATCGAGGCTGATGCGGCTGTGCGAGAGATCACAGTCACCTGGTCGAGTGCACGAGTCGGCGTGTTCAAAGTCACCAAAGATGGCGAAATCGACAAGGCTGTGGTCCGAGAAAAGGACGGCATGCGAAACTCGTCGCTGAGCAGGAAGGCTATTGGCCGGATGGAAGAGCTGGTAAAGAAACTACAGGCGTAGTTGTAGCTGAATGAGCGTGGTTACTCTTTGCCTTGGGCGGATGACGAGACGGCGTTGGAATGCTTTCACGATACCCATGGTTTCTTCGATATCCATTTGCTCATCTTCTTCACCCTTCCCAGGTCCATGTGACGGCATGCAGTAGTTAAAGCAGGGGCCACGTTTTAGCAGCGTTCTCAGCCGCGGTCAAAGTTGGCATTACAATCGGAGGAGAGTGGGAATGCTGGGGTAAGGAGGCAGAGTGGTGTGGTAGGCGTGGTGGTATGAGTGGTTACCGGGGTAGCTGTTTTGTGAGGAGTAGTCGGAAGCGTGTCAAGGTCAAGGGAGAATTTGAAGATTGGACGAGATCTAAGACGGAGGGATATTACTAAATCTAGGGGAGGACTCTAGTCGAGTTATAGGTCGGTAACATTTAGTATATTTACTAATAACATTCTTAAAAATATTTTTATAACTTTTATATTCAGAACTTTAAAAAGAACTATAGTTATATCCGGACACAAGTGTAGAAATGTGGTAGAAGAGGAGTTTAGTAGTCAGAGCAATGATTGTTGGGTCAGGATTGGCCGTCTATTGACGTTGATAAAATGGGAATAGGGACAAGTGGAGGTGCTATGTTTCATACAGTTTTCGAGAAGACGGGTAGTTCTTTACTTGAGGCTATTAGGATGATGGAATTGGACGGGGTTGTATGAGTCCCTGGCCAATGACAGCACAGCTATTCGCTTATGTAATAGTGCACCTCATGCAAAAAGCTCGCTCGCTCGTCGATCCTTCTCTCTCACGTTCTTCCCCTATCGTCGTTAACGATGTTGAACAGATCATGCGACAACCAGCAAACCCTTCCGACGCAACCTGTAATGCGTATACGCCGGACTGGGGCTTTATGTCAGCCCCGGATTTTTCCAGTATCAAATCTTCAGTCCCTCCACAGTATACGTCGTCTTTCCTTCTCGATGAGAGGCTCGTTTGTCAATGGAGGTAGAGCAACATGCGCTTCATGCTCCACGGACAGTGTAACATCCCTACTTGAGTAGATGGGTGGCACGATTACTACTGTTTTAGTAGAGCTGGAGTGCGACATATCATCTGATGTTTCCTTGTCACGGTTCGGTTGAGTGCACTTTGTAGCGTGTGGTGCAAGCGCTATCAGATTGAATTTTGTTCTCAGGCAGTTACCGAACTGCAATGGAAATTGCTTAGATTTGCAGTTAAGATAGACTCGGGTCGGTGAGCATGCCGAAAGGACAGGATCGTGACGGGTGGCGGCCATGCGTCAGTGACTAGGCAGCTCACTTTTTCGGATAGTCAAGTTCAATGTGATATGGCAGCCGTTGCATATTCTACCTAATTATCTACACAGATTCTCACCATGCTGTTCCTGCGACTTCGCGTTTCTTTCCAACAACGGTCCTCAACTTTGGTCGTCTGGTATCCCTGGCAGTACACCAAGCGACATGGTGTCGCCTGATATCTTCGCTTGCTGATCAATGAAGCTCATGTTGAATGTCGTGTTCGGTCCTCGACTCAGCTTGTCCATGTAAGCGTCCCAAGAGTCGTTCATTATGCCTTTTCGAGTTGATGCAGCGCTGGCGATCGAGCGGCTCGGGTTCTCCTTCCGTCGATGCATTGGAATTTCTTGCCTGCGCTCTCCATGCGGCTCGATCTCCATAGTGTTTCGGGTCAGCCAGCTTGTGACGAACATCGACCAGGCAACTGCAAGGGGTATCAGCAGCTGTTCTGGGTGCTTGGTAGGGGTGCACTTGCCGATTGTAAGACAGCCGATGAGGCAAATATGACTCTTTTTTGCGCCGGACAATGTTGAGTACACGACGATGTTGATGAGTGTAGCCACAAATATGCTAGTCCAACCAACCACATTCTGCCAAAGTATGAGATAGTTGTCTCTTCGAGACTGTTCGACCCTTCCTCTGGCTGCTCCGGTCTGCCGCTCGTAACAAAGGGATCGCCTTGTCAGGAACCGGCTGGTTTGCCCTCTCAGCGTCGGAAAGAGTATGCAAACAAAAACTGCAGTAAGATACGCTTCACTGACCAGCTGGAAAATGGCGATCCCAATGAGAGCCTCGGGTGCCAAGTTAATGCTGCACTGCCCAGTTCGGCGGTCAAGTGGAGGAGAATGTGCGCGCGCTGCAAAGATGACGGTGCTTACGAACCCACCTACCGTGGCAACCGCACAGGCGACCCAGAGGGGATCACGCATGCGTGCCGACCAGGGCGACCGAAGACTGTGCACACGTTCGTTGAAGATCAGGTAACTGCATCGTCAGCACATACTCCTATGTATCAAGGGTAAACACGCCATTCAAGAGACTTACGTGAACGACTTACTAATGCCAACGAAGGCAGTGCACAGAATATTCGCTGCGTAACATTGTCCATCTGTGGCCATGGCTAAAACAGCCTCCAGAAGAGCAACGCCGGAGATGATGACAATGGTCGTCGCTAACTGGGCGTGTAGCAACACTTCTACCCATATCGACTTCAACCTTTTACCTCGCATCTGGCCATATCGTATTCCTAGCTACTGTCAGATCCTGAGATACTACAGGATGGGAGTGTGAGCTGACCGTGCTGCAATATGAGCACAGAGAAGTATACCAAGCATACACAAGTGACCAATATCTGTCTCCCAGCACTTTCTCCTCTTAATGGAGTCATAACGGCCGCTGTATCCTCTGTTGCCATGTAGGAGTCAGAAATTGGAGTCGCGACTGATAAAGAGAGAAATGCAGCGAGTGCGACTGAATGTATCCGCTTTGACATGGAGTTGTCGATACGATGAACGAGGTGTAGCAGGGAATGAATCGGTATTTAGCTATTTGAGATGCTATATGGAAAAATCATTTTCGTTGAGTTTTGGCGAGACCCGTCGGTGGAGTAGAAATACGGTTACGCCAGTGCACTGAGTTGGCGGGAACCCTTGCGGTGAGCTTTGGAAAGGGTGCCGGAGATCAATCCGACGAGCCTTCTGTGCATCATCCGTAGCTTGCATCCACCAAGCGCTAAACTCATTTTTGACATGTCTTGCATCTGTGGCGTTCTCACATTGCCCTGTTTCCCTCCCCCTGGAAGCTGCCGATTAGCTTATCTATTACTCTCTTGAGCGATATTTGTATTGATTTCAATACATTCAGCTTGAGAGAGAGTATGTGCGCATACTGCAATATACGAAGTAGTCTGGTGTAGGTTTACAGAGGCACCTCCAACTACTAGAGTTAAAAGCGATAACGCGGTAAGAGAACGCAATTTGGTGGTGACAAGCCGGAAAGCAGATTCCAAAAGCTGAGTTTACAAAGACATCAAGATTAGTTATCCGGAGAGTTTCTGATCTAAAGGGTTTCCTGTCAAGCGACTGTCGATCCACTAGTGTCCACAACGTTGGGCCCCAGGAGGGCCGCTAAGAAGACGCCACTTTCTAGCCCCGTCAGACCTACCATAAGCTTCGAGTCATTCTGGAACCGGCTGTGGTTCCCCGACCCCTCATCCGGTTCGCCTACCAAACTGAATGTACGCTGACGATCGCCTACCTACTGAAAAGGCTGATATGCTACATGCACAACTGCGTAGCACATCAACACCCGGATGGAAACTTATCCTGCCGGAATCTACCTAGTGGGCTCCTTACAGTGCGTATATTTCTCCAGGGTTTTGAGATATCGGAAAATAATGGTGTTCAGCGGTCAAAGCTCCACTGGTGCCGCCGGAACTATCGAGGCACAAGACGCCATCCTCTCTAGGCGATAATGATACACGTGCGCGAGGTAACCGTACTAGTAGAAGTTAATAGATTTAATAAGATAGTATTAAGGTTATTACTTAGAGATATAAACTATAGTTAATAAAATTATTTTATTATATATATAGGTTTTTTACCTATCTATTATATATTTATTTATATATATTCTATATTTCTATTTTCGCGATTATTATACTATTTAATAATAATAACTATTTTAAGTATAGCTATACTACTATTTTATTTTAAAAAATAATATATTAATAAATAGTTTTATAAACTTTATACTAATATTTTATTTAATTTAGGACTCCTTAAGAAGAGTAAAAAATAGTAAATTAAAAATTTTTTTATAAGTATATATATAAAGCTAAATAAGATTTAAATAATTATTTTAAACTAAAAATTAGGCTTTTTATACTAGTCTAGCTAATATACTTTTATTTAAAATTAAAATTTAATATAGGTAAGTAAATAATTATTTTTTATAATAAATAACTAACCTTAATATAACTTCTAATATAATATATTAAAAATAAGTTATTTAGAATAAAATTTTTTTAAATAAAAAACTATAAAAAATATTTTATAAAAAAACAATAAAATCTATTCTATTATAAAATACTAATAAAGAAGAAAAAGGTATATTTTAATTTTTAAAAGGGGTAAAATATATTAAAAAATAATTACTATAATTTATAATTAGTATATTAGATAGAGATATAAAATTACTATAAAGATTATTATAGGAAAATTATTTATAAGACGCTATTCGGGACGTTGTAGTAGTAACATGCTTAGACTGAGAATATTACAAATCCTGTTCAAAAGCCCATTGTTTCCAAAATTTAAGGCCAACAAAGGAGGGTCGATGGCGTGCATATTTCGTGCATCTCGAGACAGCCTAGCACACGTGGCGCATGTGTTAATGACTCGCTACGTGGGCAACCAGCCGAGCTTGGTTCGAGGCAGCCTATGCCACGAGGGCTGAAGCCTCGAGGCTCCTATTGGACGCCAAGGGGGCATTTGTAACCGCCACTACACATATCCACCGTCATCTCGGTACGCACACCTTCGCAGCAAGTTACTGAGCATAATTGTATGTACGCAAAATCAGCTAATAATATAGGTCTTATTTTCTTAAAATAATATATATTCTATATGTGTTTACTATAACGCTAACTAATAAAAATTTTAGTATACTATATTTAGATATAACCTACCTTTTTTTTATTATTACTTTTTTATACTAAGTATAGTAAATAGTTATTTTAAATATTTAAATTTATTTATAATCGTCTCTATATATTTTATTTATTGTATTATTTAGTTTTTTATTATAACTATTAGAGATTAGTTTATAGTATTTAACTTTTTTTAATATATAAAAGTATTTTTATTATATAATTATATAATATTATCTTTTAGTAATTAGAGAATATATTATAATAAAAAATTTTATTATTATTTAACTTATAATATTTTTATTACTAGCTATAATTAGTTATTTAGAAAAATTAATATTATTAAGTATTTAGTAATTACAAAAGGGTAAATATAAAAAATTAATTAAAGAAATTATCTTTTTTAAGAATTAATATAATATTAAATAATAGGCCTAAAAATACATAAATAATACCGTTTTAAAGAGAGAATAATAGAAATTATTACTAGAATTTTAGTTACTAGTTATTTATTACCTATAATACATTAAAATTACCTAAATATAGCAATTTTTTTAATCCCTTTTTTAAGTTCCTATAACTTTTTAGTTAGTAAATATATTTAACTAAAATTTTAACTATACCCTTTCATGTCTAGAATAGGTTACATAAGTAGTTTTTTAACGTAGATTAGTAATCTAATAATAAAATTATATTAATAATAAAAATTTAGCTTATGCTTATATATTTACTGCTTACGTAATATATTATTAATATTATAGTATATAATAATATCTATTTAATTTTATAAACCTAGACTCCTATTTTTATTTTAAATAATGCTAAATTTTATAAAACTCGAATTTAAAGTTTAACTTCTTTTAAAAGTAAATAAATTTCGTTTTTTAATTGCTACTACTTTAAAAAAAATCCTAAATAAAGTATATATAATACTATTTAAAGAATTAAAAAAAAGGAGAATAGTAATTATAATATAAAAAAGATTAAAAAGGGGAAAGTTTTTAAAGTAACTTACAGAGATAAAAGAGTTATTAATAGAAACTTAATTAAAAGCTCTAAAAAAGAAAATAAAAGATTATTAATAGAAAATAACCTAAATATTTTAAAAAAATATTTATAAAAAATTTTGAAAAAGGAGGGCTACTCTATTAATATAAGAAAAAAAAACCTATAATTAATAAAAAAAATACTATAAAAAGATTTATTTAACGTACTTTATAAGTTTTATAAAACCGCAGCATAATATATAATAAGAACTTAATAAATACTAAATAACTTATAATTATATACGAGTAGTATACATTTTAAACTCTTAAAAGTTATACTCTATTCTTTTAGTAAGGGCTACAGTTACTCTACTAAATATAGTAATATACTTATACTCTAATCTATATCTATAAATTAGCAACTATTTATAATTATCTTTAAGGTTATTAGTAATTACTACTTATAATTATATATAAGGCGGTTAGTTAATCTAGTTACTAGGCGTACGAATTTTAAAACTAATAAAGTTATTAAGCGGTTACCTAAAGTCTATATAACTAAATATTTAGTCTTTAAATACGTCCGGCTATTTATTCTATACTTTATATTATATTATTAATTTTTATTTAAATATATTTTACTATATTATATCTCTATAGATTTTTTTTATATTTAAAATATCTATTACTATACTAATTTTAGATAGGCGACTTACCGCCTATTATACTAACTACTTTTAGTAGTAGTAATACTTTAAACTAATATAAAATTTAAGATTAACTAAAATTATCTATTTATATATAACTTATTAATAGGTCCTACGCTAACCTACGCGTACATAAACTTTTAGTAATAAATAGCCTTTTTAAATATATTATTTTTAGCTACTTTAAAGCCCTCTTTAGTATATAAAAATTTTATACTAATAAAATAAAGGATTTATAAAAGTAGATAGTTAAGAAAAAAGAACTTAAAGATCTAGTATTATTAAAGAAACTAAAAGTAAACTTAAGGTAATTATAATTCTAGATTTAGGCTAATAAGATAAAATAGATCTATTAATACGCTTATAAAATCTAGAATAAATAAAAAAACTAAATATAAACTCTAGAGCTTATTAGGACGCGTAGGTTAAATAAGTATACGCTTATCTTTATTTAGTAGACGGTACTAATTAGGTAGTAAGTACTTATAGGTAGCGTAAATACTAAAAATAGTAAGTAATAGTTTCTTTTTTATTTTATAAGGCTAGGTAAGTTGGGTATATATATAATTTACTTTAGGTGGGCTTTTATAGTATTATTATCTTAGTAGAAAGTTTAATAAGTATTATAAAAACTTACGTAGAATTAGGTAGAAAAATATTATTTTAGATTACGTAATAAGTTTATAATAATATTATTAGTTTATAATATTAGTATACAGAATAAAATACAATAAAAATAAAATATAAAAAAATAAATAAACCTTTTATACTTCTGCTCGGGAGTGACTATATAAATATTAAAATATACTAAAGAGAATATAAAAAATATTAAAAATATAAATTTAAAAAAGATTATATTTTCTAATAAGTTAGTAATATAAAGGGATAAAGTTAGAAAAGAGTATTATAGAAAAAGGGATAATAATAAAATTAGAAAACTACTAGCTGTTAGCTAATTATAAAGTAAGTTATTTTAACTTTTTAACTTTTTAAAATATTAAAATATATAACTTTTTATATATTTTTAAGTTATTGTTTTAATTTTTTAATATTAATTATATTAATTATTTTATAGGTTATAATATAATATTCTTAGTTTAGGATACTATTTAGTTAGGAGGTAGAAGTAATTTAATATTTATTAAAATACTAAATTCTTTTATTTCTTATACTAGTAAGAACTATATAAATAAAGTCCTTATATCTAAAATTAAACTACTTATAAAAAGAGATAAGTTTTATAAAGTTTTTTCCCCCTTTTTTTTATTAATATAATAATATATATATTATTATATTATTATATTATATTATAATATTTATATATTAATCGAATAAAAATTGTTGCTGTAGTAGCTCCGGGCAACTAAAAGGGGTTTTAAAAAAGGAGGAGTATGTGTATTATTTATATTATAATTATAATCCTTATATTAATATTAATTTAGGTTAGTAATTTTAATAAGATAACGTTCCTATTTATAAAATAACGAACGTTTTAAACTAGTTTAAAAATAACAAAATTACTTTTTATTTTTACCTAGCCTATGGTCCTAATTTAGCCCTTATAAAAAATATAGAAAATTTATTAAAATTAGGGCTAATTAAAAATAAAAGGGCTAATTTGGGTATAGGATTAAGTTTAAAAAGTATAGAGTCTTTTAAAAGAGCTATTATAGAAAAGTAAAATAATATACTATAAAAAGCTATTAATAACTCTATTTTATCTCTCCCTAACCGTTATAAAGTAGTTATAGAAACTAAAGACTACTATACTAAGTACTAGTAATATATTATTACTAGTTTATTATTAAAAATCTAGAAAAGTAACTTTTATATATAATTATATAAATAATATATAAATATATAAAAATATTTTATATACTTATATATTATAGATACTATTAAAATATATATAATAATAAGCTAATTTTATACCTTAAATAAAAAGTTATACTAACTTAAAGTAAGGTCCTAACAATTTTCTATATTTACTAATTTATTACTACTTTTAAACTCCTTAGTAAGCAGCCCCTAATAGGGTAAATAGAATCTCCTAGACTTTCTCTTTTAAACGGTATTTTTTTCGTATTTTTTAGCTTACTAATTAAATAGTTATATAACTTTAAAAAAGATAATTTTTTTAATTATTTTTTTTTTCACCCCCCTGTATATAAGTTAATTTAATATAAGTTTTTTAAAAAGTAATTAAAGTATATAATATTTAATATTATTATATTATTTAATTTATAATACTAATTAGTATTAGTTATAGTATAATAGTACTACTTATTTTAATTTTTAATAATAGAGAATATAAAAATAATTATTATAATATTATATTAGTATATATTTAAATTTATAACTTTTTTACGAATACTAATATACGAAATATTATAATATTAGATAAAAATTTATTATTTAGTACTAAACTTAATTTAACTATATAGTCTAATACTCTATAAGAGTAGTTAATAAGTATTCTTTTTAAATAGTAAGAATAATACGTATACGAAATAGTTATATAAATAAATAAAAGTATATATATACTTTTTTTTTTAAAACTTCTTTTAGTTACTCTAAGCCACTACAGCTACACTATTTGTTCGATTAGTATATAAATATAATAGTTTATAGTTTAAATATAAAGGAAATAAATAGTTAGTATAAAAAAAATAAAAAAGTTTTTTTTATTATAAATCTATTAATAAGTGTAATTATAATCTATTAAATTTAATTATTATAATTAAGTCTAAAACTGTATACTAATATTTTATTTAATATAATATTATTTAAAAATAGTAAAAAATAATAACTTAAAAAAATCTCTATAAGTATATATATATAGTTAAGTAAACTTTTAGTAATAAGTATTTTAAATTATAAATTTACTTTTTTATATTAATTTAAATTTAGTTGCCCGAGCTATTATAGCTACACAATTTATTTAATTAATATAAATATATTAATTAATTTAGATACTATACTATTATTTAAAATTATAATTTAATATAAGTAAATAATTACTTTTTTATATAATAAATAACTAGTTTTAATAAAATTTGAAGTATAGTATAGTAAGTATAAACTATTTAAAATTAAAGAGCTTTATAAAAAAAATATAAAAGACGTCTTATAAAGAATTTATAGAATATTTATTATTATAAAAAGTAAAAAAAAGTATATTATAATTTCTAAAGGGAGTAAAATATTTTTAAAAAAAATAGTCTATTATAATTTATAATTAGTATATTAAATAAAGATCGTAAAATTACTATATAGATTATTATAGAAAAATTATTATTACTTAATAAGTAGTTAATAATATAGGTTCTGCTTTCCCCTAATTAGGGGAATACTTCCTGTAATATATACTATAGGAATGTTCTATAATAATATAGCTATTACAAGAAGCTTATACTAATTAAGGTATAACGCTAATAAGTACAGGCCTTAATATTTTAACTCTTTATTACTAGCACGCGTATAGTAATTTTAATACGCTATATCTTTATTAAACTACGCCTAAATTTTTTAAAAAAAGATATTAATAACTTACTAAAAGCCGCTTAATAAGACTATACTAAAATTTTAACTCTTAAGGACTTCTAGACGCGAATTACTATTTAAAATAAAAGCCTATACTATTAAGGCGATATAAGCTAGAGTTTTATAGTATAATTTTATAAAAAAGCTCTTTATTACTTAAAGTACTTTTAGTAAACTACTAGCCCGTATACTTAAGTATTTAAAATAATTAAAATTACCTTTTTAAAATTTTTATTTTTATTAATTAGAGCCTGGCTGTAGGCCTCTAAAAATACTTCTCTCTTAAAAGTAAAAAGACGCTATTATTATTATAGCTACCCAGAATTAGAATATGCGTAAAAAATAAAACTAGTAGACTATTTTTAATAAAAATTTTAATTATTTATAGCTCCTTAAGTCCCTTAGCATTAATAGCTTTAAAAATATTATATATAAAACTAGTTACGCCTAAAGAGCTCTAGATTTTAAACTACTACTTATAGATATATAATAAAAGCATTGCCTTTAGTAAATACTTAAATATAACTTAAATAAATATAAATATAATAATAGCTTAAATTTTAATTTTTAGTATATAATATATACTAATAAAATACTAGCGCGCGTAGGCGAGTAATAAAATATACTTTAGGTATAGATAAAATAGGGTAAGATATATAATTTTAATATAAAATAGCTAAAAATATATAATAATTACGCCCTCTAGTTCTATAAAAGTTTTATTTATAATATAAAGAGTTTTTATTATATTTATAGTACTAAATTAGATAAGATAAAAAAATAAACTAAAAAAGTTTTTAATAAAGAGAACTAGCGTAATAAAAAATAGAGAAAAAAGCTTATTTTTATAATTTATACTACCTTTAGAGAGCTTAAAGAAGTAAAAATAAATAGTAAAATATAGGTATAAATAAAATACTATAAACTAAAGCGCGGAGATTAATTTTATAAAAATATAAATAGTTACTACTATTATAAAAAAGTTTTAAAGCTTTTACTAGTACCGTAGATTAATTTTTTATATAAAAAAGATAGAGTACTTTTTTTACTTAAAAATAGAGCTCCTGCTTATATAATAAAAATTTTAGTTAAATATTTTAAAATTTTATATATATAGAAGCTCCTCTAGCCTAAGTATTTACTAAATATTAATACTAAGGAGTACGCTTAATTATAAATCTAGTATTATATTATGTAGGACTTTATACTATCTATATATAAAACTTAGTACCGTTTTTAGTAGGTATATAAGTAAAAAAATATCCTTTAAAGTCTTATTAATAAATAAATTAATAAAATTCCTAAAATTATACGTTAAATAATTATATATAAAGGAGATAACAACTTTTATAATAGTAAAAACTAAAAAACGCTCTTAATACTAAATTTTTAGCTTTAAAATTACCTAAAGAGGTAATTAAGTATATATCTATCGCCTATATATTAAAAATCCTAAAGAATATTAATTTTATATAAGGATTTATATAAGGAAGCGATTTCTAATAGGGAGCTAAGAATACGCTATACTTTAATTAGTACGGGCTCCTCGTATTGCGGAACTTAGGCCCATATCCACTTAAAAATAAGGCTCGTTTTCTGATAGTCGTTTGACCATCCACCTGAACAATCTGGGGATAGATGGATTCGGTTGATATGGACTAGCTAGAATCGTTCTTCAAGATCGTTGCCGTGATTCGGTTACCCTTGGTCTATCCAGCTAGCAGACTTGAGTTATATGTGTTGAGCCAATACCGACTTACGATATGAAAAGCCTCAGTAGAGGGCATTCCTGATATGTTCAGTATTGCCTTTAGTACAGAAACACAATGGGATATTTCTGGAAGCCTGCATACTCAGCGCAGTGGCCGTCAGAAGAAGGCGGCGACTACGTCGCACAGCCTTCTTCGTCACTCACCACAATACTGCACAGCGCGCGAGCTGCTGAATCCCACTCACGGAACGCGATTGTCATGTGACGTCACAACCGCTAGCGCACCTTCCTCAAGCTATACGCAGCTATATCACACCCACCACCCACCCCACCCCCACCCAGCCCGCACCACACGTCGGCCTTCACACTGCTTCTCCACGATCTCATGCTTTCGGCGGCATACAGGCCGAACGAACTTTGGGTACTAGTGTATCAACGTGAGCACCTTTAGTCCATCTCATGCACCAGACTGACGTTTGTGAAGCATTTCTACGCTATCAATTCCACCGCTGTTTGGGCACGACATCTTCGCATCGACGTTCAACCTAGCAGTCAGGGCGATGGGAATCGCTGCTTCTGGCTGTGCAGAGAACCCGGTCGGGGCCCTGTATAGTCTTCGGCGGCTCTAGGTTGAACCGCGAAACCCCGCAGCCTCGCCGCTCATCCTTGCCGATTGAAGACCCCTAGTGCCGAAGTGACCTTCGTAGGGTAAGTGGCTGCGGGGACCCACTCTAGGCTGTCTTCATGAGGTCCTCCTGGTCAAGGATATTGCCATCATGGTAAAAGCAATGGGGATGACACCGGCGAAGCTTTCCGACTTCGCGACGCTGCTCCCTCGGAGCTCATCCTCTCCGTTGTATAAGATACCTGTCTCCGCTTGGGATTCGGCAGTCGGAAGCCCAACAGGTGATCTTATAGCGGGGCAGTTCCTCTCGATGAGTCGCAATTACAGGTCATGTTACAAATAAGACGACCCGGAGCGAGTGCTGTTATGCGGACTACCAGCAGTTAGCCAACGCAACTTCCTCGCGCCTTTGGTGAGCTCTAGGCGGAAAGTATGTGCGCTGTCCATGTGGACGTGCGCTGGGGATGATGTCGAAAATCGCATGTGCTCGTGGAGCATGAGGAAGATGCCGGTTTTCAACAAGCGACGCGGCCGACCGCACACCCTCACGATGGAAGCGCGGCACTTCCCAGGATGCTGGACATGTACTTGTCAGCTTCTTGCTCTGGTCGTTGTTGGTGATAGTCATCCCGGCGGATTGAAGATAGTATTGGGTCAACGGTGGGCGACCCGGGCAGGGTCAATGCCCATCCCAATGACATCTTCTCTCTGGGCAGTCATCTGGAACGGGAACCATGGGTACACGGGAAAGACCTGTCGTGGTAGTTGCATGTAGGAGACGTGTGCTCGTGGAGCAAGCGGTCTTAGATGTGGATATCACTGGGATACTGATCTTCTTGACGGATTGGGGCCCATCGACTCGACGGTGGCGACCTGGTCAGGGTCAACCTTCTCTTTCCGGAGAGTCATCTGGTGGGAAAGCCCGAAGGGATCCTCACGAGAGAGCTGTTATGTTGGTTGTGCTTATGGCTGCCTAGCAACTTGGTTGTGAAAGCGACCGTAGTTACAGCTAGTATTCGGAAGATCGCGGGAGGCTTCCCGACCTTTCAACGACGCAACAACCGGAAATTCGACACTCGCTTCTTCTCCACCTCCCAACAGATCGACGACAACATTGGGGCCGAAATGGGCGAGCCGATCAGCGTATCCCCATTCCAATGGTGTCATCATACTGGGCAGATCATTCTAATCCAGTATTCTCGGTCAGGGATCTGGTGAGGAATCCTGCCGTGTTGGTTAAGTGTTCCTAGTCGGATGAACGCGAAAGTTAGTAAAACGACAGCACGGCCCCAACATTGGGTTGCGAGCATTGAGGCAACTCTGCTTGGAAAGAAGCGAGCTGGAGAGCAGTGTTTGCAGGTGAGTACAACCGCCGACTTGGCAGCTAATCGCTGCGCCTTGATTTTTTGCTGAGAGTGAACAGGTAAGGTCCTCGAAGACGGACTCTGCACCTGTACGTGGTGAGGGCTACGAACCTGGTAGTGGACTTGCTTGCAACCAGAGCCGACGCAGAGACGCACCAACGACAACCCGTGACCGGGCGACCTAGAGCTATTCCTGATGGACCACGAAGGGCATAAGTTCGTCCATGACCCGCGCGCCCACACTCCACCTTTCGTCAACTCTCGTTCTGCAAAGTCAGCTGATCACACAGCTCAACAACTAGAGCCTAGCGCAGTATTCTAGTTGTTGAGCTGCGTGATCAGCTGACTTTGCAGAACCAGAGTTGACGAAGGGTGTAAGAGACGAAATAGGCCAGCACTATGTACAAAGCGTGTGTGTCTTTCCGGTAGAAGAATGAAGTTTTTCTCTTTTTCGTTCTTACATGTTTCAATGCCTGCTGCTGGCTCCACGCCTTTCAGTCCACTCCCTTCTCCTCACAGCCGGCCACACATTCTGCATACCCCTTGGTGAAAGCCTTTTCTAACACGATATAGTAGCGCTTGCGAGCTACCTCTACACATCCTGTTCGACTCCCCGCTCCCCGTCTCAAATCCACACTGCAGTTCCTTCAGCTTAGCACACGTCCTCGACCTCGACCTCGCCACCGCTCCTAGGCCCCAGCTCAGAGCGCAGCGTGCGACCAAACACCTCTCGAAGCATCTCGAAGCACACACCCGCGAGCGCCGCGTCGTAGCGTCCCTTGGACAGTTCATCCCGGATGAACGCGTGCTGCGCCCACGCGTGCTCGTAGAAGCTAAACGTCACGCCCGCCTCGTGCAGCGTCCTTCTTATCATGTCTCTGCCCTCGGGCGGGACCTGCCGCCATCAGCATCCATCTCCCACCTCAGCATAGCCACTCCATTCAGCGCCAAGATGTACCTCGAAGGGACGA
The DNA here is from genome assembly GCA_030770415.1 of Pleoardoris graminearum. Taxonomy (NCBI): domain Eukaryota; kingdom Fungi; phylum Ascomycota; class Dothideomycetes; order Pleosporales; family Didymosphaeriaceae; genus Pleoardoris; species Pleoardoris graminearum. Next base: position 27,708 of record JASEKS010000167.1, read on the forward strand.
GAATCGAACAAGACTAGCTTACATGGTTATCCAGCTTCCCGAAGATCATGACGAGTTCGCCCTTGATGTCGGCCGCGCGCGCGAGCGAGTCGTCGGCTTTGTGGAGGCCGAGCGAGTGGCTGTGCAGGTCCGTCGCGAAGTAGCACACTGCGGCGGCGACGCGCGGGTCCAGCGCGCAGCGGTAGGCGAGGTGGCCGCCGAGACACATGCCCGTTGCGCCGATGCGGCCGGTGCAGGTGGGGAGGCGCTGGAGGAGGGAGACAGTGATGGTGGCGTCTTCGTCGTAGGCGGAGAGCGTCTTTGTGATCTTGGGGTGGGGCGTTAGGATGAAGATAGGGATATATAGAACAGAGGGATGGGGATGGGGACGGGAAATGGAGGATGGGAAATGAGAGTTGGGATATGTACTTTCCACTCGTTTCCAGCGTCTGTGCCAGGGCCGTCGTACGCGAGGGGCTCGGGGCCGGTGAATTCGTGGTACGACGACGGCGCCGCGACGATGTATCCTTGGGAAGCAATCTGGCGGGCGAAGCGCGCGACCGGTCCGGTTACTGCGAAGCAAGCGTGTCAGCATGAGGCTCATCTCTCCTCGAACATACACATGGAAGCAGTATAAATCCACATATTCAATCCCCACGGAAAAGAAAAAGATCCACATCCCCCTCGCTGAAAATACCGACAACCTTCCCACACGCAACCAACCACCTCGCACCAAGGAGATATTCCCCCCAAAACCCACGCATGAACCCAAAACGCTGCGTACACCACCAAATCTCCCTCCTACCACGCAATCTTTCCCTTCCTCACCTTGATATCAGTTATTTTGTCCTCGCGCGCTTCTCCAAGCCACGCGATAACTCGGTACGAAAACGCGTTCATCTCACCTTGATATATCTCGCTAAACACCACCACGCCCGGGAATTTCGCCTGTGGATAATTCGGAATCGCAGGGTGGAACAGGAAGACCCCTTGCGCGTTCCGTTAGCCCTCATCGCCTTTCTCCGTAACCCTGACCGCCCTTCAGGGTAGTAGATGGTAAGGATAAGTACTCATGTCGCCGCCCGCCTGGGTCGGCACATCCTGGTGGGACTCTGTGATGAGCATGGTATGGTGCGTGCGGTATGTGTTCAGGTTGTGGATTCAGGCTCGGAGGGGCGGAGAGTGCGGGGGAGTAGTGGGTGTCGGGTGGGGCGCGAGGGAGGACGCTCCGGAGGAGAGGGGACGTGGGGAGATAGGGAGCGGGTGGGCTCGGTTGGGATGTTGCGGTGGGTGTGTAGTCGCACCGCCGATCGAGGTGTGTAGAAAGCGCGAGTGTGGCGTTATTCGAATCGCGATTGTTGCCTACCGGTGCTGATTCTATGGCGTGCGTCTGCTTCTTCTACCTAAGCGCGAGAACAAACAAAATCAGTGGGCATCAAAAGGGTGCGAGCAGGGCGGCGATCATGTTGTCTAAGCATCATGCACGTCGCTATGAAGCACGAGCCGGTACGCTGGGTATGAATGGGAATAGATGTTTCGGATAAATCTCATCTACCGTAAAGGCAATCCTGTATGCATTGTACAGCCCAATCCAAAAGGTTCGACACCGTGCCACTCGTCCAGCGCTACCGCCGCTTCCGCGACCCGCAGCCTTTTGACGGTCATGCACCTCTCCGAGCATTCGTACTCATCAGCGTAATCTTCTTCGCCTTCTTCTTCTTGCCTCCCGCCTGCTTCTTGGGCTCATTTTCCTCTAAGCTCATGAGCTGCGCCTGTGCCACCAACGCATCCTCCTCGTGCAGCAGATCCTTCTCCCAGCCCTGCAGCCACCCATCATCCTGCGTGTCATGCTCCAACGGTGCTATAATTGGCGACGTTGGTGCAACAGCAGCCGTACCCCATACCGTCCGTGATGCAGACGGGCTCGTCGACGGTGATGCCAGCGACGCGAAACCCTGCCCTCTTCTTGACGGCCACGGAGGCGATGTTGAAGCGCTTCCCGCCTCGGCCTGTGTCCGCTCAGGCGCAGCTACGCTGCCTGAAGCCAGGGGCTGGAAATCGTCAGCCGAGAAGCGCTCCGAGATGCTATTCCGCTTCCTCCGGGCTGCGGCAAACTCGGCGTATTCGGCTTTCTCGGCCCTTAGACGAGCCTTCTCTTCCTTCGTCTCCTTGTCATGATTCCTCTTCCTTCTCTTCTCGATCTCGGGTTTGAACTTCTCTAGGACCTCGGGCGCAACGGTGTCGGTCCAATCGCACTCCAAAAAGCTAACTTCGCAGCCGTACGGCAGGTGAGCAAGGTATTTGGTGCGCTTTCGCAGGTCATCGTCCACGACGTGGCCGGTGGAGACGCGTTCAACGCGAGGTAAGATGGTGGATGGAAAGGATGAAAAATTGCCAAAAGCAGCCTTCAAGATGCGAATGTCTAACGGAGAGAGATAGTAATGCAACAACGCTTGATAAAAGTAGTATTCGGAGGGCGTATGCTGACTGTCGTGCTGCTGGCGGCTGCGGATCTCGGCAAGAGTCGATCCGATGCCGTGGCTCGTGCGTGACGAATGTGATGACATGGAGAGCTTTCGTGACGCGCTTATGTCGACGCCATTTGTAGGTTGGCCGTCAGGAGTGGCGTCCGGGGCAGGGGTGTGAACTTGTGCTGGTAAGCTCTGACTCGACTTGGCGGCATTTTGAATCGAATACATGTTAGGTGTTTCTTCGTCGATGTCGTGGAAAACAATTGGGGCCTTCCTCGGTTTCGATTCGGCTGGTTTAGCTGGCTCGGGCGGGTTACCCACACCCTTGATCTTCTCTTTCGATTCTTGTATTGAGCGTATCGCCTTCTTCACCCATTCGATGTTGTCGTCTCCGAACATGAGCTCGTCCTCCTTCTCCTGCTGCTGAAGTTGGCGGACCTCGGCATCGAATTGTTCAAGCATGTAGTCTTCTCCGCCCCTCATTACCCGAGCGTAATCCATGACCTCTGCCGCATGGAACCAAGGAATGTCTTCCTCTTTGCCCAATGCGTCGGCGCCATCCCGAGGCATAGCGAGCGTGCTGCCTGCTGATCTCATGACTAGGCGCAAGACGACGTCGCCTCCTTCCCGCGGCGGCTCGCCTTCTTGACCCAAGTACCAGCGAACAGGCCTCGTGTCAGAGATGTAGATACTGTCCCAGCACAGGGGACACTTCTTCGATCGTGGTTTCTTCTCCGGCACGCTCTTCCGCTCGTCTTCCGAGTACATGTAGCGGATCAAGCAGGGCAAGCAGAAGATGTGGCCGCACTTGGCCATCCTCGGGGCGACCGGCGTGCCTAAACATATGGGGCAAGACGCATCCTGCGACTGCGAAGACGCCAATATCTGCATGACATTGTTCCAGTCGAGATGGATATCGGCGTCGACGCTCTGGGCGCGGTAATCGCCGCGCGGATCGACAATGAAGCGATAGTTTGCGTGCACATACCTGGTCAATGTCAGGCGTCGTGGAGTGTGGGATGGAAGGAGCGACTCACCTTGCCTTGTCGATGGCGTGGTAGCCCGACCCCAGCCCCCACGTCGGGTTCCTCCGGTAGCTCCTGCCGTGGCCGTGCGAATGGTGGTGGTTCTGCGGGCGCGGCGGCAGGCTGAAGTTCATGAGGTGGGTGATGTTGGTTTGACCCTTCCGGCTGTTGAACGGGCGCATGTTGAGCTGTGAAGGGGTCAGTCCACCTCTGCATGCCGCATCCCAAAGGAGGTTCGGTACTGACCGACTCGGCAATGGCATCGTCGTCGACCCTGGTGAAACGTTTCGAAGCCTTGTGCTGCTTGCGGCCCTGCTGGCTGCCGCGGGGCGTGGGCGACGGGCGGGTCGCTGCTCCGAAGCTGCTCCCGCTCCGCCGCTGGCCGTAGCTGTCGCCGGCCGCAGTAGCGCCCGGTTGCGTCTGCGCAGGTGAGAGCTGACCGGAAGGCGCTTGAGCCTTGGACGACGTCGCGATTGCGGGCGGGTTCGACATGGTCCCACCAGTGCGGGCGACAACGATGACGATGACGGCAGGGCCTAGCAGCTAGCCGGAAGATCGAAGGAACAACGAACGAGGAGGAAGAGGGCAGCGATCCAGCAATGCCGGCTCCGTGCAGCTGCCCCGGGCTATAGGTAGAAGTTGTAAGTGGTCGGCGTTTGGGTCCCCCGGATGGGATGGACTTGAAGAGGAGAGGAGTCACAGTGGCTAAACGGCGAGATGACATGGGGGCAATCCATCGCCAGCAGTCACGTGGGTGCATGACGGCAGGTCGAGCAGGCCGGGGCCATTATATGCATGTGTCTCGTCTGCTTCCGGCCGCGCAGTTCTCTGCTTCTGCACGCCCGACGTCCCTCTGCAGCCTACATGCCAGGCATCCCACTCCCGGTCGACCTGACTGCGTCAACTGCACAGAGTTGCTGCTCTACCGTGTATTTCCAAGCTACGCCACACCCCGGCCGACAAACGAGCCGCGGGCGCACAGGCCTCTTGCGAGTTGCTTTGCGAGCGCCGTTCGAACTCCTTCCATCAGTTGCTGAGGCACACCCCCAACCGGCCCTCGCCCTGCTCACCTCGCTCTTCTCTCCTTAACGGGCAGGCCGTCACGCTGCCCGCGATGGAGTGCTGAGGCAATGAACGCCAACGACACGTGCAGCCCTCGCCGCCTCCACGCTGCCCGCTTTCCGCGCTCGCGCGTCCCCAGAAAGAAATCTTGAGCGCATTACCACGGGCCCTGCGCCGCCCCCACGCCTCAGACCGCAGTGTCGCAGGGTACGTATATAGTGTTTTCGAGCGTTAACCCCCTTCCGTTGCCTCGCACTGGTTGGCTGCTTGGTCTCCGGCCGGCGCCCAGCTGTGTGAAGGCAACAGCACCGCACCTCCCCCATGATGCCGGGCTACTCGATGCCACCTGCCGGCCCCTTCCATCCGGGAAGGCGCCATGGTGAGCCCCAATATCATCAGCCGCCTCCGCAGGCGCACTCCCCGGTCCACCACAATCCCTACGCCGCATACCCGCACCCGCACTACAACCCGCACGCGTCGCCGTATCCTCCGCCGCAGCAATGGTACGGCATGAACCCGTACGCCCAGCCGCAGCACCACCCGTATGCGATGCCTCCCCGACAGTTCCAACCGCATGCGTCGCCCGTCGTCGTGTCTTCGCACCCGCACATGGCGCACTTGCCGCCTGTGAATCGCGCCATGGGACAAACGCCGCCCATTGTGCATTCGCGCACACCTCCCGCGCCCCGGATTCCCACCCCTCAGCGGACCCCGCAGCCTGTGTCGTCCACGCCCTCTGTTCATTCACAGCAGGCGCTGGTGTCCTCGCCCACCCCGCCGACCGCTCCTGCTACGTCTACGCCGCCGCCCACAACTTCGTCGGCGAGCTCGGTATCTATGGGTCCGGTGCCGTTACGCAGCGGAACCTATATGCCCTTTTATCCACAGCTGCCTTGGCTTTCCGTTCCCGATGCAGAATTTCCCCCGCGAGCATCCCAGAAGAAGCGGCGGAGAAGAGCTCCGGTACCGGCGCAGGAGGATGCTCTGGCTCTTCCGCCACGCGAGCAAGCGCCAGAAGTTGAACATGTTCAAGAAGCAAAGGAGTCGTCCGAAGAGGCCGACCATACCTCGACTGAGGAGCCGGAGGAGTCACAGGCCTCAACCGTGGCGCCCGCGTCAGAGGCGGGCACTGACACCCCACAAACCTCACATCCTCCTTCCGAGACCGATTCTACACGTCCCTCAGCTTCATCTGCAGCCATGCCCGTACAACCTCCGCGCGCGCCTCAGGGCTCGCATGCCCGCTCACAGACGAAGCCTGCTGTTCCTCTCGTCCCCATCAAGCCTGCCAAGGCACCCAGCGTCGCGTCGACCACACAAAAATCAGTCAAGTCGACGGCAGCAGAGAAGGAAGCAAGCAAGACAGAGGCTGCGGCGCCTGCTACTCCGGCGCATGAGCCAAGTGGTAATGCCGAAGAGGCGCCAAAGACATCTCCTCCACCCAAAGCGGTACCTGCATCCTGGGCCGCACTTCTCCGTCCGAAGAATCCTGCACCTGCGCCCAAAGCCCCCCCTGTTTCGAACGGCGTCGCAGCCACGAATGGCCCTGTAGCGCCCAAGAGCAACTCGCTTGGCGATGTTCTTGCTTCTTATTCCGTCGATTCTGACAAAAAGCTTTCTTTCCTTGAACCCCGTGGCCTTGTAAATACAGGTAACCTGTGTTATATGAATTCGGTAAGCGAGAACCCCTGTTCCTGCCCACTCGGCATTGCTAACGGTCTCCAGATTCTTCAAGTCCTTCTCTTTTGCGTACCATTCTACGACTTCTTGGATCAGTATGCGAAGCGCGTCGTGCATAGCTTCAAGTCTGAGACCCCCCTTGTAGACGCCATGATCATGTTTATGCGCGATTTCAAAGTCATTGATTCAGCCGAGTCTGCTGAGAAGCTCCGCATGCGCTTGAAGGACAAAGAACTGGAGCAGTATGGCGAACCATTGACTCCGGAGTACGTATACGACGTCATTAGACGCTTACCCCGTTTCGATAACATGAAGCGGGGTCAGCAGGAGGATGCCGAAGAGTTTCTCGGCTTCCTACTTGCCGGTTTGCATGACGAATGCGCGCACGTTATCAAAAGCTCACGGTCGTCAAATGTAGAGGGCACGGTCACGTCACCCACCAGCGAGCGCTCCGGATCCGTCGATTGTGGCTGGCTCGAGGTAGGACCGAAACAGAAGGCGTCTATGACACAGTCTTCGGGCGCTGTGGATGTCGAAAGCCCGCTCACCAAGATCTTCGGAGGCAAGATCCGGTCGGAATACAAGAGGCCGGGCGAGAAAACCTCCGTCACCCTGGAGCCCTACCAACCACTGCAACTGGACATCGGTTCGCCTAACATCAACAATATTTCTGATGCGTTGAAAGGCCTGACGCACCTTGAAACTTTGGATAGCGCCACACGCGGCGGCCGCGCCTCCACTAAGCAAATGTTCATCGAGACATTGCCGCCGGTGCTTATACTGCATCTTAAGCGCTTCCACTACGATGCCAACGGCCCCCAAAAGATTTGGAAGAAAATTGGGTATCCTCTCGAGCTGGATATTCCGAAAGAAGTGTTCCCTCCACATAAGCGAGGAGGCCTCAACATGCGCGGTGGTTCACCACGCTATCGACTGACTGCGGTAGTGTACCACCACGGAAAGAATGCAAGCGGCGGTCACTACACAGTCGATCTTCGTAGGCAGGAAGGTCGCGAGTGGATACGGATGGACGATACAGTTATTCGTCGCATTCGTGCAGAAGACGTTGCCGAAGGCGGTGCTGAGGAGGACCCGAAGGTCCTCGCCGCAGCGCTTGAGCAGCACAAGGGCGACACAGCTACTGGCAAGAACAAGAACTTCTTCGAGCAGATCGGCGATGACGCAGACTCGGACAAGGGTGGTTGGAGCCAAGTCAACGGCTCGGATAACAAGAAAGAGAAGAAGTGGGCTGGTGTCGTCAACGGCACAGCGACCCCCAACTCGACGGGCAAGAGGACGCCACTGCCAAAGGAGAGCGTACGCGACAACAAGGTTGCGTACATTCTCTTCTACCAGCGCATCGACTCTTGAGGAGCATGGATCTTCAGGCCCGCTTGTACGCTCGATGGAATATACGACGTCGCGTTTCCGGGTAGATGGGTTGGCAGTACAAAAGTTTCTTCGGGCATTTGCATCGGGCACATGCATGGGTGGGATAGCGTCCATGACGGTTCTTTGTCGCATTGACGAGGGACATGTAACGTCTTGTATGAGCTGGACGAGGTTAAGGACAATGAGGGTGTACTGGATATGGGGATGAGGATGGATACCCTTGAGCGGAGGGTTGATAAGGTATCTGAGGAGCAATGATACTAGTGCCATGTTCAGAACGGTTGCCCATTGCTACCTTGTATGCGGGGACCAGTCCTGCCTGCCTGTGATGCTTGGAAACATGTCAAGGATATTTCTGATGGTATGTTGGGAAGGATAATGGGTAGCGTCTTGCTACGTTGGTAGTGTATCTTGGACAGGATATTCACAGTTCGGTTAAGCGGTATCGTGTACGTAGGCCTAGAAGTATACATCGCGCTTTTAAGTAGTAGCACGGCCGGCGGATATGGATTCCAAGCTGTCATTATGATATCGAAGTAAGTTTTACACAGAAATATCTAGTTGCCATTATAATACCATCTTGTATCGCGACCCGGTAAGCCAACCTGGGTACTCCGTCTCTGGGCTGACATGTCCCCGATGACGCTAGTCCCACCTGCGTAGCGCTCATCCACCCGGACTGCTTCGTCCATTATCCTCGGACGTAGCACGCACCGGCTGGCTCTGTGCCCCATGGACCGAACAAGCCCGACCGTGTACGTCTATATTATCCGATTCTGAGCGGTGCCTGGAGACTGAGCGCGCAGCGCAGGTGCAAGCTGTGCCGCCAGCGGAAGACGCGTTGTAACCGCACCCTCCCAACATGCGAGCAGTGCGCGAGAGCGGGCGTGGCGTGCCAGTATGGTGAGTGCGTAGTATTTCACGGCTGAACCGAAATGCGAAATCGGAAAACTAGTCTGACGCTGCGGTGCCAAAGTCAAGGAGAAGGCGAAGCCGGGGTTAAGAGCGGGGTACGTAATGGCGTTGGAGGAGAGGCTAGGTACGAAGAATGATGGTCCAGTGTTGCGCGGTGCTTATTTAGCAATTTGCGCAGATAAGCTCGAGGGCGAGGTGCAGAGCCTGAAAGACAGCCGGTGCCGTACGTATATGCGAGGGCGGTGGGGGTTCTCGACTGACGGGTTCAAGGGCACGGAGCGGTGGGAGAAGGGCAACCTGGGTCGTCCGAAGGCCTTGCGAATCGCGGTACAGAGGATAGGTCTGGGATGGGTGGACGGCCGCTAGGAACAACGTCTGCGTTGCACTTCGATCCGTGGGCGCCTGTCGTTCTGGACGAGCTTTGCACGGCGTGGTTTGGTAGGCATATATCTCTGCGCAGGGCGTGATTGTGGTTAATCGGTATAGCGAAGTACCATCCGTGGTTCCCGATTCTGCATCAGCCGTCGCTGCTGGAGGCTATGCAAGGGGCGCCGAGTCTGCGTGAGACACTGTATCGCGTTGTGGTGAAAGCGATTATCGCGACGACGCTGGTGCGCGATTACGCGGCCGAAGTACCAGGAGTGGAGGAGCGGCGACGGCTCGCGGATGAGCTTCGCAATCAGGTTATTATGGAAGCTATTGGTGATTTGTCACTAAGGCCTCTGCAAGCTGTACTTGTACTGTGCGTGAATGATGTTGGCGCAGGTCGGTTGAAGGAATACTGGAATCTGGTTGCTTTGGCGAAGCGGTAGGTTGAGAATACTTGTGGATAGCGAGGAGTGTACGGACTGACTATACGGTAGCATGGCGATTCAACTCGGGCTCAGAGACCTCGTAGCCCACCACTGTTGTAACTTTAACCGCGTCTCTACACTACCCCCGCGGATGCTGACCGTGCCCAATTCGCTAGTCGAGCGAGAAGAAAAGATACGGGCATACTGGATGGCGGAAGGTACGTACATGCCGCGCAACAGTACACCCATTGACCCGCGAAGTGCTCGATGGCGCCTCAACCATCGGCGCAGCATGGAACATCAGCATCTCCAAACCTGAGCATACCGGCCTTCTCCCCTGCAGCGACGCCGCATGGGCGTTCCCCGAAGCCGTCATCAGCGCCTGGCCATTCGACGATCTCGCCATGTCCTCCGCGTACTCGCTCTACGTCATGCTCGTCACGAACGAGCTGTACCACGTCCATCACTTCCTGCAGCAATCCTACGATCTGCACTCCGCGACTGACCGGGCCCGGCGGCGCCACGACTGCCAGGTCGTCGACGACGGGCTCTGCACGTGGCGGGCGAGATTCGAAGCAGCGCAGTACGCAGATCTCGGCGGGGAGTACGATCCGAACAGCACGCTCATCCGGTGCGCGTTGGACCTGTGAGTACGCCGCCCACTCCGGCACAATGTCGCGCTGCTGAACTGCCAACCTCAAAGCGCAACAATAGCCCTGTATCAAGGTCTTATCTTCCCGCCGCAGGAGGGCACGCCCGGCACGTGGAGCTTCGCTGTGCGACGCTGCGTGAAAGCATCGACCAGCATGACGCACACCTTGGACACGGTCTCAGACGCGGACTTGCGCAACATCAGTCCCTTGATCATCCCGTGTATCTTCGTCGCAGCGAGATTCTGCCTTGGTAAGTGCGAGCCCGCGTACATCGCTCGCTTTGGCCTAAGTCGTATGCAGTCCACGCGAAGCTGTTCAGCACCAGCACTTCGCACGATGTTGATGTGCTTACCGCGAAGCTCCGGGTCTGCGGAGCGCGGTGGCCGTATGCACGGCGACTGGTAGAGGTCCTGAGCGCGGCGACGGCGACAGCAGCGTGCGAGCCTGAGAACGCGGCGACGACGCCGGGGCTCCCGGCTCAGTTTTACGATTTAAGATATTCGTATCTGGATACGGATGAGGCGCTTCGCATCTGGGCGGAAGAGTCGCGACTGGGGTACGGAGCGGATAACCAGGGTTTTGCAACGGTGGTTGGTGGTGCCGTGACGGATATGATGACAGGGGCATCTGGTGTTGAGATGTTAGCGTAAGGAATTCAAGAGTGATGCATGTCGTACGATAAATCTTCTTTCAACAAACGAACATATCTTCCTTCCAGCTCACACGGATTCCTATATTTGCGAAGGGAGATACAGTGTGAGTGTGACCGGCGAAGTGCTATGTGCGTAGCGTTTTTCATGGGCCATTCCTTCTCTCGTCCACCACGGTTCCCCTACGACCTCAACACCATCTCGTCAACGCAGTACGAGAGGTACGCCAGGACTTCGTCCAAAAGCGACAACGTAGTAAGGGAACGCAGTTTAGTGGTTGTAAGCCGGAAAGTAGTAAATTCAAAAGCTGAGAGCCGTATAGCGGAGATCTGTCATTTGCTCGCGCGTGTTGTCACCACCTAGAGAAGATGTTCAGGCGGAGAGTATTCCGTAGCGCTATAGCGGGGCGCATAATTCGCAGATGCGCTATGCCTATTCTGGAACGTGGCTGCGTCGGTCCAGGGGTACACAAGTGCTTATTTGCATGCGGCAGCGCACTCAACGCGTTCGCTGACCGTGTTTTGGGCGACTTTTTGCGACTTTTGCCCATTTTTTCAAGGCTGGGGTCGAGATACAAGGTAAGAGAAGGTTAGCGATATACTCTAGGTATTGAGAGAGGTTTGCGGAAGGCGAAAGCTGAGGATCTTGTGGTGTTCACACCTGCCATTTTTGGCCATCGATTGACCCGAGCTCGAGGGTCGCTGTGGACCATGGGCTCCCCAGACGCTGCACCTGAACAGGATGCAGTGGCGATCCCGCGATCACATAGCGTCCCCAGGCATGTTTGGGTAGCCTAGGGTCGATCCTCCTTCCTCTTGTGGACGACCACGAGGCGGTCCGACCAACCCCTACTACAGTATACAGCCGTACTTGCTTAGGGAGTGTTTCGCCTTTAGACATGATTAGGTGCCTAAGCCTGGCTGGGGTGATCAGACTTTTTATAATCGTGTACAAGAGAAAGGAGGATCGGCACCAGGAGGTTATAGATAAGTACTGCGTATCCCCCGCATGGGTGGCCACTCGCCTGCAGACTAACTCCGATTGATACAATTTCATTGGGTTCCACCTCCACATCCTGGTAGTGTGTAATTTACGGTGTTACCATGGGACTTCCGTACCTTCCGCATGGCCACAGCATTGGGAATGGGACTGCATGCGCAGGATGCCGTGTGCACGTCAATCCAACGCATTCAAATAGCACCAGAGTCCCCGTGATGGATGGCTGTGATAGTCCACTCTCGCACTGATCCTTGTGCCCATTCGTGAGCCTGATCATATTATGTGAGCGACAAGCAAAATTTACAGTGCAGTCATTACCGCACAAAGGACACATCAAACAGCTGTACAAAGGGTAGTAGCTGTCAGTAATTGCACAAGATTCCTAGCATTAATAATTCCTGGCCTCGAAAAATGGTTATCAAGACGTTCTCCTTCGTATTCGTGCCGCTGGCTTTGCAAGTCGCGTCAGGACAAAACATCACTGACAATTTGAAATATGTTGATCAGTTGATTGGAAGCGCCAATGGGGGTACGTGAACGTCGAAATTCAGCACGTAACTCGGACTTATTCTATAGGCAACGTCTTTCCCGGTGCGACATTGCCATACGGAATGGCGAAGGCTGTTGCCGACGTGGATTCGGGAAGCAACCAGGGTGGCTTCACGACCGAAGGTGGCAGTGTGACCGGCTTCAGTACGATGCACGACAGTGGAACAGGTACGGTCTATTTCCTAAGAAATCCGCGCTGAAGAGGTAAGCTAAAAGCCAGCAGGTGGAAGCCCTTCACTCGGAAACTTCGCATTCTTCCCTTACGCGTCATGCCCTGGCGGCGAGGTGAACGGCTGCGTGTTTCCCAAGCAACAACGCAAGATCCATTACAAGAACGGGTCCGTCAAGGCCAGCCCGGGATATTTCGCCATAGAGCTCCAAAGTGGTGTAGCTGCTGAAATGACGACCGCGCAACACACTTCGCTCTTCCGTTTCAAGTTCCCGTCCAACGGCGACCAAAGTCCGCTTATATTACTGGACCTTACGGACCTCAGCGATTCACGCCAGGATAATGCGACTATCCAAGTAGACGAGACCACGGGACGGATGTCGGGAAATGGCCGCTTCAAACCCAGCTTTGGCATCGACACTTATGTTGCTTATTTCTGCGCTGACTTCAAGGGCACTGCAATCCGGGATAACGGCGTATTTGTCAATTCGCGCGCCAGTGCGGATGTGAAGAACTTGACAATCAACCGCTCCATCAATAACTACCCTCTACCTGGAGGCGCATTCATTCGTTTCACGGAGAATCCCGCGGATGGCGTCCTGGCGCGCATTGGTATCAGTTACATTAGCAGTGACCAAGCATGCAGCAATGCTGAGACGGAGATCCCCGAGTTCGATTTCGACGCCACGCATACCGCTGCTGAGTCCGCCTGGCGGGAGAAGCTGTCCCCGATTACCGTATCGGCGGAAGGTGTTGACCCGTCCCTGGTTACAAACTTCTACTCCGGTATCTATCGTACTATGGTGAGTAATTGGACTGTGGGCCCGCCATGAGCGTCGTCACAGATACTGACGCTCTACAGGTGAACCCGCAGAACTACACCGGCGAGAACCCCAACTGGCAAAGCAGCGAGCCGTATTTCGACTCCTTTTACTGTCTGTGGGACAGCTTCCGCTCACAGCTTCCCTTTCTCACGATCAATGACCCACTAGCCCTAACCGATATGGTACGCTCACTCATCGAAACAGCTAAACACGAAGGCTGGCTTCCAGATTGCCACATGAGTCTTTGCAAAGGCTACACCCAGGGTGGCTCCAACGCCGATGTTGTATTAGCGGACGCTTTTGTCAAAGATCTGAGCAGTGACATCGACTGGGACACAGCTTACAGCTACGTCGTAAAAGACGCTGAACAGGAGCCATTCTTCTGGTCTGTGCAGGGTCGCGGAGGCCTAGACAGCTGGAAAGCCCTCGGATATATTCCCACGCAGGACTTTGATTACAAGGGCTTTGGCACCATGACGCGCTCGGTTTCCCGCACATTGGAGTACGCGTACAACGACTTTTGCATAGCGCAGATGGCCTCCGGGCTAAACAAGGGCGAAGGGGATGTGGAGAAGTACAAGGAGAGCAGTAGCAATTGGAAGAATCTGTTCAAGAAGGATCAGACCAGCTTCTTTGTCAATGGAACGAATACCGGGTTCACGGGGTTCTTCCAGGGGAGGTATCAGAATGGGACGTGGTTTAATCAAGATCCATTGTGGTGTTCGACCATCGACAACTATTCGCGAAAGGCTTGTTCGTTGCAGAACACCGGGCAGGAGACGTTCGAATCGAGTCTGTGGGAGTATGGATTGTAAGTATTGTACAATGCCTGACCTATACGCAGTCACTCACGGATGACAGCTTCGTACCCGGGGATCAAGCGGCATTGATCCAACTTTATGGTGGACCGGATGAGTTCGTTAAGCGCCTCAACTTCTTGCACGATCAAAACATCACTTACATCGGCAACGAGGTACCCGCAATTGCCTTTCACGCTTCCTACCATGTATGCTAACCATACAACAGCCCTCCTTCCTAACAGTCTTCCAATACCACTACGCTGGTCGACCTGCGCTCAGTGCAAAACGATCCCACTTCTACATCCCGCGGTACTTTTCGCCCACAAACGCCGGCCTGCCCGGCAACGACGACTCCGGCGCAATGGGGTCCTTCGTCGCAATGTCTATGTAAGCACTCTGCTTCCACCCCCGTCCTACACCCCATCACTAACCCCCCCAGGATGGGTCTCTTCCCAAACCCAGGCCAGAACGTCTACCTCATCACACCGCCCTACTTCGCCTCCGTCTCCGTAAAGTCCCCGCTCACCGGTAAAACGGCTACAATCCGCAACGTCAATTTCGACCCCAACTACGAAGCTATTTATATCCAGTCTGCGACCCTGGACGGCAAGCCGTACACGAAGAATTGGCTTGATCATACATTTTTTACAGAGGGGCGGGAGTTGGTGCTTACGCTGGGAAGGAATGAGAGTAGTTGGGGGACGGGAATCGGAGACTTGCCGCCGAGCTTGAGTGAGTACGTGGGTGGGAATGGGACTGTGAATGGGACGGGGATAGAGAGTTTTAGCAGGCGGGGGTTGAGTATAGCAGTGCTGAGGGAGAGGGCAGGGTTGGGGAGCTTGGAAGTTGGGAGTGTGGGAGTTTGATCATTTGAGCAGATTGCGGGGTTATGGTGTTAGAGTTTGGACCGGGTGTATTACTAGTAATTGCTTGCACACATTTGGATCCGTAATAGGCGCTTCTACCGTCCCCCAGGGTCATTGCCGTAACGTCACGCGATTCTGGGCTGGCTGTTTAATCCTCTACTAAATTACGTAATTATTAATGCTAATTTATTCTAATAAGTTTTTTACGTAGTAGCTATAATAATTTTATATATAATATTTATATAAAAAATATTAAAAGTTACTATACTTATTTTAAATAGTATATATATATTTTATAATTCTATTAAAAATATTATAGTAAATTATATATATTTCTATCTTTATTTTATAATTATTATTAATAAATATTAATAAATATTTTAATTTACGAATCTCTATATCTATACTATTATACTATTAATTATAAAGCGGTAATATATAAAAATTAATTAAAAAAATTATTATTTTTAAAATTATATAATTTACCAACTAGTTAATATAAAGTATATAAAAAATACTATTTTAAATAAAAGTTTAAAAAACTATAAATAGAATTTTAGATACTATTTACTTATTAACTATAAAAATATAATAATTTAATTATAAATATATTTATTATATTTTTAGTTACTTATAATTTATTATTTTAAAAATAAATACTAATTTAAAGTATCTATTTAATTAAAAAATAAGTATATATTTATTTTTAATTAAATTTACTTACTATATATGTTTTTTATTTTATTTATAATTTAAATCTATATTATTTTATAAAAGTAAATAAATTATTAATTTATTTAATTAAATTATGTCTAGTATACTATACTAAGTCTATATAAAAATATTGTTTTATTTTATTTAATATAAGAGAGTAATTTTATTTTAAGTACTATTTATAGGGGAGTAACACGAAAAAGGCGTAATTAAAAAAGACTAGGTTTTAAAAGTTTAATAATTCTATAGATATTAAGTTTAAAAATTTAAAATATAATTTATTAATAGTAAGAATTATAAAATATAATATAATAAAGTCTAATTAGGCTTAGCGTACTTATAGTCTTAGTTATATAGTCTTAAACTTAAGACTTTTTTTTTACTTAGATTTACGTATTAATAACTTTTTATCTAGGGTATTAAATTAGCTAAAAAAAATGTATGTATTACAATTTAATATATATTAAATATAGAAATATTTATAATATCGATTAATAATATATTACTAAAATTATCTTATATTTTATTAAAATAAATAAATAGTAAAGATTAAGACATAGCGTAATATATCTTACGTAATTAATATTTTTTATAATTTTATATATAATTTTAAATATTTTCGTTATTATTTATTATTAATAATATATTATTATTATTAAATAATATATATTTAAAATTAGAGTAACCTAGTTAGGTAATAATAAAATATTAATTATTTAGTAGTTTTTATAGTCTAAAATTTAAAATAAAATTTATTTTATTATCTTTACTTGTTACGGAGGCTTAAAAGTAGATATTAAATATTAATATTTAACGAGAATCTACGTATAGGGAGCTTGCTAGGTACCTTAAGGTAAGGTAAAGATATATATTAAAACGCTAACTTTACTAATACGGGCGTACCTATTTTAGCGCTTATATTTAAGTAAAAGGCGTTTTTATACCTATAATACTATCCCCCCTTCTAAGAAGTTTTATTTTTAAAACTTTATAATTAGTTTTATATATCTTTAACTTTTATATAACAGAGCGGAGTTAAATACTTATAAAAGTAAAATATTTTTATTAAAATAGTAAAATATATAACTATTTAGATAGTAAGCTATAGAGCTACTTTTATTATAATCTAACTATTAGAGTTACGAGTATAATAAGTAAGTATAACTTTTTTTATTTATTACCTATACTTTTAAAAGAGTCCTTTATACTAAGCTATATCGTCTTTATAATTCTATTATACTACTTATTTACTAGTTATATTTTATTATTTATTAATTATTTACTAGATTATTTTTAGCCTTCTACTATTATTTATTATTAGTTAATTATTTATTTATTATAAACTAGATAATAGCTATTTATATATCGTAAGCCTCTAAAAAAAATATATTTAATTATTAAGGTATCTATAAATAACGCCGGTAGTATTTTATAAAATATTTTTAATAGTCTATAATATTAAAGTAAAGTTACTAATTAGGACTATTAAAATCTTTCTATTTAATAAAAAATTTTAGTAAGCCTTTATAACTAATATTTAAATTAATTATATATTTATTAATTTTATAATTAAGTATTACTTTAATATTATAAACTAATAGGCTTTTTTTTATAGTAACTGGCCCTTATAGTTTTTATTACTACCTTAATAGTAGTATTATATTTTATAAATAGAGTAGTTACGGGTAAAATTATAAATAAATATCTTTAAGTATAGTATAACTAGTAAAGTTAAATTTAAAAGTCTAACCTATACTACGGTAATTATTTAGTTATTTATTATAAATATTAATAATTTTAAACGGCTTTAAGTTTTTACTTTTTAATTTTTTAGAGCGACGCGTATAGACGTTATATATATTAAATATAATTTAGTTACTTACGCGGATCTTTAGGGCAGGTAGTTATTAACTATTAGTATATTTCTTTATTTTTACCTACGCCTATATTAGTACTAAATATAGTTATTATTTTATATAGTTTATATATATAAAAAATCTATTTATAGCTTACGCGTCGCGTATTACTTTTTATTTTTTTAGTAGTATACTAGGAGGTTTAGTACCTATATATAGTAAATATTTTTTTATAGTTTTAAATAGTATTATACTTATTAATATAATACTACTATTTACTTTAAATTTTATAATAAGTAATAACTTTATTTAGTTATTTTACTTATAATTAATAAAGCAGCGTAAATAAGCTTTTAATACCTAATTAGTAATTTTTATCTATTTATCTATCTCTAAGTAGAAGATTATAAATAATTTTAGTATTATACTAACTCTTTTATATAATTATTTTTAAAACTAAAATAAAAATTATATACTATAGTTAGTAATAAACTTTAAAGGATAATTTTCTTTACGCTAAATATATTTAATAAAAACTTAAATATAAGCTTTAGTATCAAAAGACGTTAAAAGTATAAATTTTTTTTTTAGATAGTTAGTTAATTAGGACTATAATATATTTATAATTATAACTACTATAGTAGCTTTTAAGTAATAGTATAATAAAATTAATAGATACGCTTATCTAATATATATTTAGTATAAATAGTAAATATAGTAGGCTATACTTACTCCTATATTTTAATTTTACTTTAAAATAAGTAAAGTAGTTATATATATAATAGGCAACGCTATCTATATAGTATAATTAGTAGTAATATTATAATAGTTATATATATATTTTATACTTACGATTATATCTAGCGGCGTAGTTATTATAATATAGTTATATAAAACGCGTTTAGAGTTTATTATTATATAGTATAAAAATCTTACTATTAATATATAGCAGATTATTATTTAAGTAATAATTTTATAATTTAATATAAATACTAAAGTTATAATAAAACTAATAAAATATATAGCGTACGCCGCTCCTTATAATATTAACTATAGTTTTAATAATATTATTATAAAAACTAATTACTTTAAGCAGCCCTAATAGGTCTACGTTATTAACGTTTTTATAACTATTATAAAGTTTTAAAGCAGCATTCTTATTTTAATTATTAAAAATAAATAGCTCTTTACTAATTTTATAGACCTATTAAAATAGATTTACAGCGTCTAACTCTATTATATTTATTAAAATTTTAGTTAAGTATATAGCGTATTAGGAGCTACTATTATATATAATATACATAAGTAGTTTAAATTATTTAAAAGGTAATAATACCTATTATTAGTGCTATATTTAATTATTATATATATTTATAAAAACGTCTCTAGTTTATCGCGTTAATATATTAAGCTTTATACCTTTCTTATTAAGCCTATATTTAATTATAAAGTTAAATTCTAATAAGAACTTAGCCTATCTAGCTTATTAGTAATTTAACTATTTAGTTATTATAAAGTATTCTAAAGCTTTATAATTAAAAAATATCTTTATAGAATTAAGTATACTAGTAAGCTTAAGTTACTACTTTTTAAAGATGCGGACGATTGCTATAAGCTTTTTATTATAAATAGGGTAGTTAAGCTCTATAGGTTTTATTTTTATTAAGAAAAAAGTAATAAGTAATAAAACGTCGTCCTTATACTAAGAGAGTATACTAGTAATAACTTAATTAAATATATTAGTTTCTATAATTATACGCGCGTTAGAGTTAAAGTAAATAAATATTAAAGTATTAATAAAGGCGCGTTTAAACTACTTACAAGCTTTTTTAGTAATAAATATTAATATAACTTTTTTTATAGCGCTGCGTATTAACTTAATTAGTAGTTTTATAACTTAAAAAAAGTAATATATAAATTATTAATAGAAGTTTGTAAAGCTAATAAATACTTAAATGTCTTTAACTATTTTAGGCTATTACTACTCTATAACGGCCCTAATTTTAGCTCGATCTATTTTTAGTCTATTTATATATAATATTATACTAAAGTAACTAACGCGTTAAACTAAAAATTTATATTTATTAATATTAAAGTATAGTTCTACTTTATAAAGCTTATATAGCACTTTAAGGTAATACTACTTATAGTCCTAGTTATTTTTACTAAAGATAATAATATTATTAAAATAAACTAAATAAAAGTTATCTAAATACTTACGTAATAACTAATTAATATATTATTAAAAGGTACCTAGAGCGTAATACAGCCTAAAAAATATAATTATATATTTAAATAGACTAAATTACGTAAAAAAAATAGTTTTATACTTTTTATCTTTTTTAATTTAGATCTTGTTAAATGCCGTAATAATATTAAATTTAGAAAAAATATACGTCTTATTTATATAGATAAGTATTTTTTTTAATTTTAAAAAAGCGTTATAATCTTTAATTATAATTTTATTAAGGTAGTAATAGTTAATATATATATAGATACTTTCTCTAGGTTTTTTAATAACTAGTAATAGAGCAGTAAATAGAGAGTTATTTTTATAAATATATTTCTTTACTATTTTAGTTTATATATAGGTCTTAATTACTTTAGTCTTTTTATATAATATTCTAAAATAACGCTGCGTAGTTAACTAACTACTTTTTTTTAAATATATTTTATAGTTAACGCCTAGTTAACATAAAGGTAGTTTAGTAGTTTTTTTAAAAATTTTATAAATTAGTAATATAGTAGAATTATTTTAGTAATTTTTATTTAATTTTATTAATTATAGGGTATAGTTAATTAAGTTTTAAATAAAACTTATTAAAATTAGTTTACGTAGTTATAATAGTAATTTATTTAGTTTTTATAAAAGTTATATAAGCGCGTTAAATATTATCTACATTATTACTTACTTTAAGATATACTTAGTCTTTTAGTATTATCTAAATAATAGAATCTAGATTATATATATTTGTATACTAATCGAACAAATAGTGTGGCTGTAGTGGCTCGGGGCGACCAAAAGGGGTTTTAAAAAAGGAGGAGTATATATATACCTTTATACTCAATGTGTCGAAAAAGATCTAGATTATAATAAGTTATCTTTATAGTAGCTTTTACTAAAATAATTACTATATTAATACTACTTTTATCTTTTAATTTAATTATTTTAACGTAACTATTACCGTACTAGTTATATATTACTTTAATAAGTAAAAAACTAGTATAGATAGTTACTACAGTAATAATCTAACTTAAATACTAACGTTTTTTTACTTTACTTATATAAAGGGTTGTAAGCCTTAAGCTATAATTATCTAACTATTATATTATAGCTAATAATATCTATAACTTAGTATTAATTTTTACTAATATATACTCTAATTACTATATATATTTTAACTATATATATTATTTTGTCTATAATATTACTATTAGTAAGTTTTAAAATAATAAAGCTCTACGCTATAATTATCTAGAGTTTATAGATATATATAAAATTAGTACTAATAATTTATTTAGTATAACTACTATCTAAAAAAACGCGTATAGTAACTAACGTTCTATTAGGTATATTAACTTATACTTTTAGTTTTATCTAAGCGCTATAAAGTAGCTTATTTAGTAAATTTTTATTATAATTAGGTAGATAATCCGTCGCGCCGTATACTACTATAGTAATAAATTATTTTTATAAACTATAAGTTATATAGTAACTATTACTTAATAAAATAAAAAATAATTATAAACTTAATTAGCTTACTAGCGTATATTGCTTTACTATAAGGTAATACTAAAAAGTATTAAAAATTTTTTTTTATATATAGGCGAGAGTCTTTAAAGGAAACTATTTTTAAAAACTATACTTTTTTTTAACGCTTAATATTATAGTTATTATTATAGGCGTTATTAGTATTAGTATTTTAAATATTTATTATCTAAAGCTATTTAACTGGTACTAGAGCTATAAAGTTCTTTTTATAAAAGTTAGATTAATTTTAATTAAGTGTATAACTAGGTTTTATATAATAAATATATACTTTCTTAGTTTAGACTATATAGAATTCTTTTAATAGATAATAATTTAAGTTAAAAATAAAATTACGCCTATTATTAAAGTTAAACTTTTTACTAATAGGAGCGCTAGTCTGTAAAAACTTTTTATTATCTTTATTATTCTTACTATCTTTCTTTTTAGGCTTTTTATAAGTAACGTTTTTAAGAGTTTTATATTAGAATAGTTATTAAATATATTATATTTAAATTTTATTTACTAGAGCCGTACTTATTATAGTAACTTTTAAATATAAATTAAAATTAGTTATAGCTTTAAACTTTATTAAAATAGATTTTAAGTAGATTTATATCGTTTTATTTTTAAAGCGGGCTAGCTACTTACTAAAAGACTTATTCTTACGTTACTATAACTTACTAAAGTTAAATTTTATAAGTATTATAAGTTATTAATTAATTAAACTAAATATTTTTTATAAATTATTATATAGTTTTTGTATACTCTAATATAGGTTATCTAACGTTATAATAACGTAGTTATAGATATAAATAAGTACGTAATCTTTATATATTTAATAATATACTTAATTTTAGACTACTTATTAGGAAAAAGCTTATATAATTACTAAAACTTTATTTCTATATTCTTAATTTATATATTTAAGTCCTTATTAGTAGTACCGCTAAACTTATTAATATTCTTTTATCTATTATTTAAGCGGCGCTTCTTTTTAGAGGTAGTAGTACTAACTATTAATACTAGCGTACTATCTTATTACTATTAATCTGTATAAGATATAGAATAAATTTTATTAAATAATATTAACTCTACGTTACTATAATAAGAAGAATTATTAAAGCTACTAGAGCTATTACTACTATTATTATTAAATAGGTCTAAAAATATAAAATTTTATAGTAACTTATATAGTACTATCTTTTACTTTTTATTTTTATCTTTTTTTTTAAATTTTTTATTTTTTTTAAAAAATTTATCGTTAGTTATAATACTATAAAAAGCTTTTACTAATATTTTTAAATATTTTAGTTTATCTTATAGTTTACGTACTTCTTAAATTACTATAATAAAGTATTACTTATATTTATTACTGCGTTAGATCGCTTTACTAAGAGTTTTATTAGTAGTTAGTTAACTATACTATTTAGCGTCTAGCTTTTTTTATAAAATACGTATATTATCTTTTATACTATTACGCTTTTAATAAATATAAGTAACTAATTAAAAGATACTATTAAGGTTTTATTTTTATTACTAAATTTATAGTTTTAGTCGCGCTATATTTATTTTAGTAATATATTATAGTTTTTACGCCTTTACTTATAACTATTTTATAAATTTAATTATTTATTTAATCGTATCTAGGTTACCGCGCGACGTACTTTAGTAGTAAAAGTATTTTAAAATAATAATAAACTAATCTTTTAGGTATTCTACTATACTTACCTAAAAGTTATTAGTAAAAAAGATAGTAGTATTAATATACTTATTTATAAATTATATATTAGGTAGGGTATACGCTAGAATAAAATATTTATACTTAAATTTTTTTTTAGAGTACTTTTTATTAGTTATAATAGCTATCCTAATAAATAATAAGACGTTAGCTTTTATAGTCTTAGCTTATCTAATAAATATTTTATAGTTAACTATAAAGCTATACTATAATTACTAGTCTATTATAAGTTAACCGGTAATAGTTATTACGTTAAAATTTTTATTATTATTACTAATATTTAGTAAAATAGGGTAAGAGACGCTAAAACTACTTTTATAGTAATTACTTTTTAAGAGTTCTTTACTAGTATTTACTATTAGGTTCTTTTTAACTTTTTTAGTAAAAGGGCTGTTTATAAACTATTTACTAAATTTATAAAAAGTATTTAGTAATTTAGTAATTATACTTTTATAAAATTTATTAATTTTAAGCTTAAAAGTAATTTTTTTTACTATATTAGGCGATTACGGCGGTAATAGTAAAGATAACTTATTTAACTAATTATATAATATATTATTAGCTAATATATACTAGATTAACTTTTAAGTATTATACTTTTTAGCGGCGCTATTACTAGCCGGTCTTTAAATAGTACTATTACTAGCTAATTTCTAAGCGGCGCTATTACTAGTTAATTTAGTAGCACTATTACTAGTTAATTTTTAAGCAATACTATTACTAGTCTACCTAAGTAAAATTTTTATATAAAATTTTACTATTTTATTTATACTAATAGGCGTTTTATATAGTATAGAGAATTAGTCTACTATAGCTATATAATTAGTAAAGCGTAGATTTTTAAAATTTAGCACTTATGCAGTCTATTATATAGAGTATTATTATATAAGCGCTTTATTTATAGGTATAAAGGGATATATAGATTATATTATAAAAGCTTAAAAATAAATATTAAATATTAATATTTAACGAAAATTTATATATAGAGAGCTTATTAAGTGTTTTAAAATAAGGTAAAGGTATATACTAAGACACTAGTTTTACTAGCGCGGGTGTACCTATCTTAGTACTTATACCCAAGTAAGGAGCGTCTTTACACCTATAATATTACTATATAATAAGTTATAAATTTATATTAATAAAAATATAAAATATTTTTCGGCTATTACTTATTTAATATAATAGTAAATAAAATAATTATATTATTTTTAAACTTATTATATAATTCTTCTTTTATTTAAGATATTAAATTTTTAAAAGTAAATTAAATATATAGTTTTTTAAATATTGTCTAAAATCTATAAACTAGGACTTTTAATTCTAAATTTAAAATACTATATATATAGATAAGAAATAATCGCTAAAATTTAGTATATAAATATTATATAGTAATAACTAATCTATATATACTTTATAGCTAATTTAATGCGCTAGATAAAAAGTTATTAATACGTAAATCTAGATAAAAAAAAAGTCTTAAGATTAAGACTGTATAACTATGGCTATAAATACGCTAACCCTAATTAGGCTTTATTATATTATATTTTTTAACTTTTCCTATTAGAAAACCTAGCTTTAAATTTTTAAATTTAATATTTATAGAGTTATTAAACTTTTAAAAACTAGTTTTTTTTAATTACGCTTTTTTTGTGTTACCCTACTATATATATAAATTATATACAAAGTAATAAAAATAAATATATCTTATATTTTATAAAAATAAAACTAAAAAAATAAAGCTAATAAAGTAATATAATAATTATTAATGGCTACTCTATAATTATATTAATAGAATAGAATTAAGATATTATAATATTATTAATATTATAGTACTATTTAGTCTAAAAATAAGTAAAAGTAAATATAACTTTATACTAGTATATTAAACTTTAGTATATTAAACTATATATTAATCTATATACTAAAGTTATAAATCTTAATTCTATATTAACTAAAATAAAAATATTTTCTATAATTTTTATATATCTTTATTTTTTTAACTCCATGTAAAGGAATAACTTTTTTTAGCTTTTACCTTTTTTAAACTAGTATCTTAATACTATACTTTACCTCTTTTTATATAATATAGGTCTTGTATCTCCTATTTAAGTAAGAAACTAAAAAAGGCTTATTTAAATAAGTTTTAGTAGAATTAAAGAGCATATAACTATTATAAAAGGCGAACACGTTCTGTTAAGTAGAAGATAAAGCTTATATATTGCGACACTAAATCTAGCCATCGTATCATGCACGGCTTTTCGGGAGGGGCAAGCCTCATCACTGTAATCGACATGTCCGTGGAAATCAGGTCGCGCCGTATCAGGTACTTAAGGATGCGGAAAATGATATCGAACGCCTTTAGGGGAAGTTACTGACATCGATGCCATTCTTGGCAATTCAAACAACTAATGGATAGACGAAGCAAAGCACGAATTTACCCACTCATGAGTTGTCTAAGTCGCTCAGTGAATGATCTCAGGAGCTACTAGAGCTGAAGAGACAGCCGGAGCCGGGGAAGGTTTGCAAGGCCATGAGCTGGTTCGGAGTGCAAGATCTAAAACGGCCCTTTACGAGCAAGTAGACGGAAGCGATCATCACCGGTTTAGAAAGAAACGACTGTCCGCAGTGTAACCCTTAAGGTAGATCGAGATGCAAAGACCCATTCCCTAAACCATTATACACTGTTCCTCCTTTTCAATTTCGATTCCTCGCTATGCAAGCTCTGGACCTTGGATCCTGCATTCTGGTTCAGCTCCCGCTTCCACCATTTCTTTGTTAGCGACGAAGAGAATCCTCCCTTATAATGCTTTTTGTCCACAGGGTACATGCGCTTCCCGTTTAATATATTGAAGACATAATTGATAATTTGGGCTGCCACCACTAGCAAAACACTAACCCAGGGTACCCACTGTCCCACGTGCTTGTTCTCCTCGTCCTGCGGTAGAAGTGGTAGCATCAAGATTTCATTTAGGAAGATAGCGACGACAAAGACGGCACTGTAATTAAAGACTATGTAATATTGGAAGGTTGTCCAGAAATTGCGAGCACGGGTTCGATAGTGTGCGTTGCGAGGTGGCACAGCGAAGGATGATGCGAAATCAAACCGGCTTCCGCGAAGACTCGCTTCGATCCATTGCCATTTAATGCCTCTCGGTGTTGTTGGAAAGGTAATGTAGTCCGTAGCCCGGCGCTGAGATCCGCTCCGTATCCAAAAACGATCTATACCCGCTGCGATTAGCGCGAGAGGAAGCATTATAGTTATGTTGATGACGAAGTGGTTTGTGACCATTGGGGCAGGGGTCCTGTTTTCCCAAGCAAGCACATCCTCCGGTGAGCGAAATCGCCGGTGCTGACCGAAACACACATAAGAGCAATTCATGGCGGCGCTTTGTAACCTGGGAACCTCCAATGAAGCAGCCTCGTCAGGGGGTAGACACGCCGGAGTCTTCATGAGGCCATGTTGAACATGAATGATAATGGTGGCGGTGATCGCGCCGACCGATAACAATATAGTCCATAGGACAACGATCAACCGTAAGCCCTGCGTGGCTCGGCGCAGAGTAGTCGACAAAACTAGCAATGGTAAAGAGAGCAGAGCACCGGATGAGGTTATGGCGAAAGCGCCATATACGTCGAAATCGATGTGGCCGGAAGAGTGTTCCACGAGAAGAATTGCATGGACGGCAGCCGCGCCACCATACGACATAGCACTAGCGAGGGCGCCGATGACGAGCCATTGGTTATGACGGCCAATGACGCCGAACACGAGGAGCAAGTAGAAAAGAATCCGTTGGAGAGTGCCATATAAGCCGGACAGACGATAGACGCACACAGCCTCCAGTCCGATATTGTCGTATAAGGCGTGATTACGGGCGAGTGCGGTGGTTGCAAGAGCCAGCGATATGAAGGGTAGATTTGTTGCCAGCATGGTGAAACAGTAGCGTAGTGGAAATTGTGATTGACACTTTGAGTATATAACAGGAATATTCGTCGAAACTTGAGGGCAATACCTCAATAGATCGCAACCAAAAAGACGGGCAGCGATTAAAGGGTCATAGTAAACTGTAGGCAGCGGTAGTTAATCAATATACTATACATCATACACGGGCAAAGAGTGGGGTATAAACTCGAGGAGTGAGGCGAAAACGCCGTGGCGTGTAGTTTCGGGATGTTTATTGGATAACTACCTATGATCAGAAAATCGGTCTATTGATTCCGATTGCTGCACGGAATCAAGACTAACGAGATCCAAAATAAGCATAAAAAGAAATCGTGTTCGGGACAATGTGGCTAATAAAAGTACCCATAAGGATTTGCCACGCGTACTCTTAGAAGGTAGAACGAATATGTTTAACTGCGCTAGGAAAAAGGGTGTTCGACCTGCACCAGCTAAAATCTTATAGATATTTCGGACGTAATAAAATAGAGTACATGTAACTAATACATCGTAATGGCCTATACCTTTTAGACATATAGATATAACGAATCTCTCTTCTTTATACACCGATATATTTATATATTAATCGAACGAATAGTGTGGCTGTGGTGGCTCAGGGCGACTAAAAGGGATTTTAAAAAAGGAGGAGTATGTGTATGCCTTCATACACCGATATAAATATTTAAAATATATAAATAAAACACACCGAGTATAAAGGCATACACATACTCCTCCTTTTTTAAAACCCCTTTTGGTCGCCTACACAGCCACTACAGCTACACCCTTTTATTCGATTAATATATATATATATATAAATAATAAATAAATAATATATTTGTATATTAATCGAATAAAAAGTGTGGCTGTAGTGGCTGCGTAGGCGACCAAAAAGGGTTTCAAAAAAGGAGGAGTATGTGTATGCCTTCATAATAAATAAATAAAAGTATATATCCTATAGCTTATAGATATTACTACTTTTTAAACTATATATACTACTTCTATAAAACGCGAACGTCTAATTAATAAATAGTTTTTTAAGCAATTATATAATTTAAATAACTAAAATACTATATAAAAATAAATAAAGTATAGTACGGAAATACTAGTCTAAAGAAGATATAAGTAAAAAAAAAAGGTATTATTCTAAATATAATTAAAAATAAGCCTAAATAAAAATTATAAAAAATATTTTTATTTTCGTTTGTATAGAATGTAAGCTTATAGTTTAAGTGTATAGTTTAAGATATAATTTAGTATATAGCTTAGTATACTAAAGTTTAGTAGGAGTATAGTAATGTTTTTTAAAACTAGATAGTCCGGTTTTAATAAAGATATAGAGATTTTAAAATTATAATAAAATAATTAATAAAAAATATTTTATTTTATTTAGTTATATACTAACCTATTTAATTATATTTAATTATATTAACTATGTATTATCTTCTCTTTAGAAACTCCTTTTTACTCCTTTTTAAATATTCTCTTTAGTATTAAGCTATAATTCTCTTTTATATATTAGTAATTTTTATATTATATTATTTGTCGCGGAAAGATACCTTAGAGCTTATATTACTAGTTTATAAAACTCTTTAAAATAAAGAATTTTTTTTTTATATATATATATTACGGCTCTTTAGCGCTTTTTTTTATAAAAGTAGTTCCTACTTTTTAATTTTAAAATTTTATAATTTCTAGCTTATTTTTCCTTTATAGTTATAAGTCTAGCGTTTTAGGAGTAAAAAAGGATTCTCCTTATATACTTAATTATTAAAAATCCTATTTTCTAAAACTCTAATTAATTTTTTAATTCTTTATTTAAAAGCTTTTAGTTTTATAAACTTAATAAGTATTACCTTATTTATATATATATAAAATAATAACCTGTATTTTTAGCTATTAAACGCTTAGTAAATTTTATAACTAATAATTTTTTAAGCGTTATAATATCTAAAGCTATTATATTTTTTTTTAACTAATATAGTCCGTCTTACTAATTTAGTAAACTAGCTAATTTAGTATATATAGCTTAAAGTATAGTATATACTTTACTATATATAAAATTTTATTAATCCTAGCCTTACAAGTATTAATAATTTTAATAATTTTTTTTAAATACTAGAGCTTCTATATATTATAAAAATATTTAAAACTAAGATTATAAAAATTTACCGTAACTATACTACTAAAATAGCTATATACTAAGCCTATTTAACTAATTATACTATTAAAATAAACCGAGTAATAAATATTTAAAACTAAATTAGTATAATAGTAGTTTTAGAGCTTATAAGCGCTATTTAAATATATTATACTATTAAAGGGGATATTTTAACTTACTTAATTATTTATTTTTTTAAATAAGAGCTTTTAACTACTAATATAGTAGCTAAAAATATTATATAAGGGGGTAATACAAAAAAAAGTTAATTTAAAAAGATATCTTTTTTAAAAAATTATAGAAACTTAAATAATAAAGCTAAAAATACGCGAATAATACCGTTTTAATAAAAAAATTAAGAAAATTTTAATTACTATTTTAGTTACTACTTATAAAGTATAAGTAAATAACTAAAATTACCTAAACCTAGTAATTTTTTTAACCCCTTTTTTAGGTACCTATAACTTTTTAGTTAGTAAATATATTTAACTAAAATCTTAACTATACTATTTTAGGCCTAGTCTAGGTCACGTAACTAGGTTACTAAAATATATTAGTAATTTAATAATATAATTATATTAATAATAAAAATTTAGCTTATACTTATATAATCGCTACTTATATAATATATTACTAATATTATAGTATTTAATTATATCTTTTTAATTTTATAAATCTAGACTCCTATTATTTTAATATAGCGAGATATTTAATAAATCTTAAATTTTAAATTAATCTTCTTTTAAATATAAATACTTTTATTTTAATAATTATTTTTACTTTAAAAGAACTTATAGTAGTATATATAATACTATATAATATAATAAAAATAAAAAAAATAATATAAATATTGTAAATAATATTAAAAGGGGTAGAGTTCTTAAGATAATTTAAAGAGTAAAAAGAATTATTAATAAAAACTTAATTAAAAGCCCTAAATATAAAAATAAAGAACTATAGTTAAAAAAAAGTCTAAATATTATAAAAAACTTCTTATAATAGTATTTTAGAAGTAAAATCTTATAATATTAATATAAATAAAAAAAACGTATTATTTATAAGGAAAACGAAAAAAAAATATATTAAAAAACACTAAAGAAAATATTAAAAATATTAAAAATTAATATTATAATAATAGAATAATTTTTAATAAGTTAGTACTATAAATAGAAGAGATTAGGATAGAGTATTATAAAAAAAGCGGTAAAAACAGTTTTAAAAAAAGAACTAGCTATTACTTAATAAAAAAGTAAGTTATTTAAATATTTTAATAATTTAATATATATTACTCTTTATAGATTTTTACGTTATAGTTTTATTTTTTTAATATTAATTATATTAATTATTTTATTAGTTAATATTAAATATTATAAATTTAGAACGCTAATTAGTTTAAATATAAAAGTAATTTAGTATCTATTAAAATACCTAAATTATCTATTTCTTTTACTAGTAAAGACTATATAAAAAAAATTTTTATATTTATAGTTAATCCGAAGATAAAAAGAAGTTAGTAACTTAATAGATTTTTTAGTTCTTTTTCTAATATAATAATATAAGTATATATATATATTATTATATTATAATATAATTATAATTTTTATATTAATATTATTTTATAGTTATAATTATACTAAAATAATATCTTTATTTATAAAATAACAGACGTTTTAAACTAGTTTAAATATAATTAAAATTTTTTTTCTTTTTACCTAGCCTATAACACTAATTTAGCCTATATAAAAAATATATAGAATTATATAAAATCTAGACTAAATAAAAATAAAAAGGCTAATTTAGATATAGAATTAAATTTAAAAAGAATAGAAACTATAAAAGAGCTATTTTTAAATAGTAGAATAAAAAACTATAAAAAGTTTTTAATAATTATACTTTATTACTTTTTAGCTATAATAAAATATTTCCAAAATCTAAAAAGTACTATACTAAGTACTAGTAATTTATTATTTACTAATTTATTATTAAAAATATAAAAAAGGGACTTTTATATATAATTATATAATAAATATATAAAAATATAAAAATATTTAATATACTATTAAAAATGAGTATCTATTATTATATATATAAAAATAAGCTAATTTTACACCTTAAATAAAAAGTTATACTAACTTAAAGTAGGGCCTTAAAAATTTTCTATATTTACTAATTTTTATTTACCCCTAAACCCCTTAGTAAGTAAACTTTAGTAAAGTAAATAGAATCTACTAATCTTTTTCTTTAAAATATCTTTTTTTTATATTTTTTAACTTACTAATTAAAAAGATATATTATTTTAAAAAAGGTATTTTTTTTAATTAACTTTTTTTTTATTACCCCCCTGTAGTTAAAAATAACTATAGTAGGAAGGTTTATATATAGAGCTTATAGGTAAAATTACTTTTAGAGCTTATAAAAGTATTTTTAAATTTTACTACGTAGATATATATTTAGTATAAATTTAAAATTATAAAATTTTTTTAAAATAATAATATTACTACCCGTTTTGGTCTCGACAGAGACCTAGAGATTTTAAAGTTATAATAAAATAATTAATACAGAATATTTTATTTTATTTAGTTATATACTAAACTATTTATTTTTATTACTCTAGACCTGTTAGCTATTATCTCTAATTTAAAAAATTTTTTAGTATATAAGCGTTATCTATTTACTACGCTTTTATAATATTATATACCTATAGCTCTGCGATATATCTAAGGTTATTTAGTCTATTTTTATATAGATTTTTTAAGTTATTTTACTACTTTTATATAAAGTTCTAATTTAACTGCGAAAGTCCTATAAGTTATTAGTTTTAGTAGTAGACTTACCGGAATAGTAGTTATACTTAAAATAGTTATTATATACTACCTTATACTTTAAGTATTTAGTAAGTATTTAAAAGTACTAGTAATATTAGCTTCTTATTTAATTTATAAGACGTTCTATCTCGTTGTCTATACCTTAGTTAAATTTTTAATCTTTTAGTAATAGCTACTATAAGCGTACGCTGCTTCTCGGTTATAGGTATATTATTATATAATATTATACTAAAAGTTGCGTAAGCACCGCTGTTATTTTACGCTAGTTATAAAAAGTTAGTTATTATAACTTTAACTTTTTTATTATTTCTTTTTATTTATTTTATTTTTAAAGTATATATATACGCTTTATAGCGCGCGTTATAAACTATTTATATATATATTATTAGTAAGCTATTTTACGGTACGTTAGGAGTACCTATATTAGTTATTAAGTACCGCCGTAATATATACTATAAATAAATATTTTTTTATATTTCTTTTTTTATAAATACCTACTTAGTATTAATTATAATAGTAAATATGTAAGTATAAGTTACTATATAAGTAATAAATTATACTAAGCTATAATACTATTAAGTACTATTAAGTAGTTATTACGTATTTATCTTAGTACTACTTTTTCTAATTAGACTTAGCGTAATACCTTTAAAAGCTAGTTATTAGGTCTTAGAGTATATATAGTACTTTTCTTCCTAATTAGGTAGTTACTAATAGTAACTTTATTATATATAAAAAAAAAAAAAAAACTACCCGTTTATAGTATAGAAAATTACACTTTAAAAAATAAATAGAAGAGCTTAATATAAGTATTAAAATACTATTTTTTTATATATATAAGCTAAACAGCGGCGCTAAACGCGCTAGCTAAAAAAATATTAATAAAACTATTATTATAAGACTTAGTATAAACTTACTAAAAAAGTTTTAATTAAAAATTATAAAAGTAATTATAGTATTTTATAATATTAGTTTAGTAGCTTTTAAGAGTATATAATTTTTAAATAAAATCTTTTATAGTTAGTTTAGATAGTCTCTCTATTATTATAAATCTAAATTTATAAAATACTAAATAGTAGATCTACGTCTAAATTAAAATAATATATATACTTATAGTTATTATATATATCTACTAAATAGAGATCGCGTAGGCGGGCGTAGTAAACGTAAATTTAAAATAAATTTACGCGCCTATATTAGATACTTAGTTAATTATATAGCTTTTAATATTTATAGAATATAGGTATTATCGCTTAATTAGATTATTATAACGTATAATATTACTCCCTTCCCTAGGGTTATTACCGTAATATTACGCGATCCTAGACTAGCTATTTAAACTTCTACTATATTACGTAATTAACTAACTCTTAACGAGCTTCTTATATAGTAACTATAACGACTTTTCTACTAGCGCTAATAACCTATAATTTTTTTAATAGTAATTAAAGCTGTTCCCCGCAGAATTCCTTAATCCTCTTATAATAACTATTAACTCTTTTAATAGTAAGTTTCTATATAACTACCTTACAGCGCTGTAGCGTATTTTTTTCTTATTACTTACCGCCTACCCTACTCTTACGCGTATGTATATCTCCGCGCCTAAATAATCCTAACTACTTTAATAAGCTTCTCTTACTAAAGCTTCGCTTCCTTCGCCGCTTTAAGAAAGTCTCTCTCTTTTATTATTAAGGTATTACTATTACTATTACTATTACTACTACTACTACTACTACTACTACTATTACCGCCGCCGCCGCCGTTCTCTACTTTAAATAAAAAAGTTTTACCTCTCTTACGCTACTATACTACAAAGTCCACTATATTACTATATAATTTAAAATAGACTTTAATATTCTTATAGGTGTTATTAAGATAAAGAATTATATCTATTTTAAGTAAAAAAAGGCGCGTTAGGATTAAATTAGAATTAAAAACGTTAACTAAAGGATTTAGCCTATTAAGTAGGCCGGCCTCTCGTACTGCGTAGAGATAGAAGTTAGAGTAGTCCTTAATATAACTTAGCTAGTTATTACTATTAGCGAAAGCCTATACTATATACTATAGGTTACCTAGCTTAATAGTTAGATACTAAAACGCTAATATTATAGATATAATAATAATAATAAAAGATTTCTAGACTTTAAGTATATAGTATTTATAAGAAGAAGAGAAAGCTACTACGTTTACTATTTTAAACGCGCTATATGCGGTTCTTATAGTTCTACCTATAATAAACTATTAGTTACCTTCTTCCTTTATAGGAAAGCACTCTTACCACCTATAGATTACCGTCTTATAGTTATTGCCCCGCCGTCGTTATAGCTGCCGCCCAACAAGTCGTCTATTAAGTTATTACTCTACTAGCTATAAAATTTAAAAAATCTTATATTTAATAGGCCCTAGGTTATAGCGCTTTTGTTTTTACCTATCTCTATATTAAGTAAGGACGTAGCGTATACTAAGTCGATACAGCTCCCACGGATAAATATAAAGAAATAATATTATATTTAATAAAACTCTTTTTTATAAAAGAAAAAAAGATTAGCCTATTTTATAGGAAGAGGCTATAAAGTTTATAAATATTTTATATACTATTAAGATTATAAATATAAATAAAATATTTAATAAAATTCTTAATACGTAAGCCTATAATTTTAGTAAATTAAAAATTAGTAGAAATATTGCGTAACCTAAGTAGTAACTTAAAAGTATTTTAGCATAAATTTTATTTTATCTTTTTAACTAGTTAGGTAAGTAAAGTTTTATATAAGCAATATATATATAAGTTATTAGCGTAGTTAGCTAATAGTTGCGAATTTATATATTATATAATATAGATATTAGTCTAATCTCTTTTTAGCCTACTTTAGAGCCTAAAGAACTTAAAAATATAAACTCTAAAAGAGATAAATACTCTAGTATTTTTTATAAAATATACTTTAATAAAGAAGTAGAATAGTCTAAAATAAAAAGTTTATAAAATCTTTAGATAGTAAGTAAAAGTTTATTTAATACTATTACTTAAATTAGTAATATAGAGCTCCTCTTGTTAAGTAAAATAATTAATACTTATACTTATAGGACGCGGGGACCTATAAGGAACTATAACTTAGTTATTTAATAGAGCTAAAAATAATATAGGTTAGATTCTAAAGATTTTAATAAACTAAAGAGTAAAAATAAAAACTTTTTTAGTATTTATATATTATTACGCTCTAACCTAAAGAGCGAGCTATTATATAATATAAAGCTTATAAATACTTTACTAAATAGCGTAGATAGCTCTCTCTAGTATAACTTTATAAATATATTTATTTTTAGTATAAATCTTATATAGAAAGAGCGTAGAGAGTTTATAATTATTAATATTATAGTTTAAGCTACTATATAAGATAGGGCTTTAAAAAAAATAATATTTTAAAATAAAACTTATATATACCGTAATAAGCTTTTAAAAGAACTAGTAATATAAAAAATAATTTTTTTATATTTACTTAGCCTGCTCTTTTACTAGGCTATATATAAAAAATAAACTATACTTTTTAAAAAATAAACTTAGTAGGTAGTTGTACGCTTTAATAGTACTAAACGTCTACTTTTACTTAAATAGGTATTTACTTATAAGTTTAATTAAAATAGTTATTTTATAAAGTGTAAAACTCGCCTAATTATTAAAAGTAATTTTTAGTTAAAAGACACGCTTTTATTAATATATATTATAATACTTATAGTATACTCCTTTTATATAATTATAGTAATTGTAGTAAAGTTTAATCTAAAAATTTTATAGTTTAATATAATTAGTATATTTTTTAATATACTAATTAACCCCTTAAATCTAGTATAGTATAAACTACCTAATAGTTATAAATAAAAAGGTAGCTATATAAAACTTAACTAAGCTTTATATAGCCTACGGGACTTACCTATACTATAATATAAAAAATTTTTTAGTATTTTAGCTAAGCTTAGCTTTATCTATTTAAAAGAAAAATTTTACTTATTCTTTAACGCGGATTATAAGATTTTTATACTTTTTTATATAAATAATATTTTATTTCTATACTATAAAATTTATTAATAGGAAGCTTTTAAACTGCGTAATAAGCTTTTAGGAATATATAAAATAGAGGTATACGAAACTATAAAATAGTATTTTAAAATATAGGTAATTAAAAATTAAGAAAATTAAATAATTACGCTAATTTATAATTTATATATTAAAAAAATTATAAAAAAATTTAGAGTAGCTAATTTAGTATTTTTTCTACTAATACTATTATTATTAGAAGAGCTAATTAAAAATAAAAAAAAAAGTAATAAAAGCTAAAATTAAAATATATTAATAGTACGTTAGATCTGTATTTTATACTATTATTATAATATAACTAAATATAGTATTTACTATTTTAAAGCTTTTTTATTTTTTAACTAATTTAAGTAAAGAATACTTTATTATAGTAAAATATATAATCGCGTTTTTTTATAGATTACGCTTTTAAGCGATTTAATATAGGGTATATAAGGGCCTAAAACTTATAATTTATTTAAACGCTTTATTTATAAATAATTTAAAGAGTATATAATTTTTATATAGTTATATTATTATATTATTTAAAAATATAATTATTTAAAAAGCTGTAAAATAGGCTACTATTATAATATTAATTACTAAAGTAGAGCTCCTCGCGCTTAAGTATATAAATAAAGAAATAATAACTCTAAAGCGCTTCTTTAAAAAATTTATTTTAAATTTTAAAACTACGTAGCGTATATCTTGTAATAATTAATAAATAATTAGGCTAGTTATAGGTAAAAATAAGCGTATAACTACTTATTTACGCTATATAAATATACAGAATATATAACTACGCTAAAAGTATTTAAAAGAAAGTTTTAAAATTAAATACCTTTAGATAAGTAATATACTAGCGGATAGGTTAATAAAAGCTTTTATAATTTAGTAATTCTAAAGATTTAAAAAGTAATTAAATTTTAAGAATATAAAAGAAAAAATTACTAAACTAGAATTTTAAAAAATTATATAATAATAGAGCGCAAAGCGCTTTAAATTAAATATTAAATAGCTTATAGGCTGCTATTTATAATAAATAATTTAAAACCGTACTACTTAAAAAAACTCTATAATAAAAGAGTAGAAAAAATAATAAAATAATAAAATTATATAATAACCTTAACAGAAAAATTTAATAAATTAATAATTTTACTAGCTTACTAAACTTTTAAACGGCTTAAGTACGATATAAAATAATTTTATTAAAAATATTATTTATAGAGTTACTATCTAAGTTTTTAGTTAATTTAATTATTTATTTAATAGTAGTTTATAATTTATTAAGTTTTATTATTTATAAAGTCTATATTAGTAAAAATTAAAAAAAGTAGATTAAAAAATTATACCTACTTATAAGTAAGCTCTTTCGCCTTCTTACTTTAGAGCGGCTTATAATAAAATAAAAAGCGCTTAGTAATCTTTTAGACTTAAGTAGAACTATAATAGTAAATATATAATTTTTTTAAATTATTTAGATTAAGATATTAGTATATATATTAGTTTATAGTTATATTTATTCTTATACGCCTAGTAATAGGAGTCTTATATTTTAGTATTATAATAACTTTTATTACTTTTACTAGATAGAGTACTACCTAAATAATAAAAATAAAATATAAAGCGCTTTAATTTTATAAACTATTAGTAATATTAAGTTATATAAATACTATTTAATAGTTTCTAAAACTTTTTTAATTTTAATATAAAAAAATAAATAGAGCTCCGAAAAACTATAAACTAAAAAACTTAAAATATTTTTTATTAATATTATTTTTATTACTACAGCGTAATAAAGTTTTTAAAATAAATAGTTTACTATTTTTATTTTTTTTAAATTTACTTTTAGATTTGCTCTCTACTATAGGGTGTAGCCTATTTCTTAAATCTAATTTAGTAGAATTTAAAAAAGCTAAATTAAAAAGGGTACTAATAGCGCCTTACGCCTAAAAAAGCTAGACTAAGGGAATAGGCTAAGTAGATTTAATAATCTTAAAAGCCTTCTAAATTTTTTATTAATATTAAGCTTCCCGTACAGTATTTATCTACTTATAGAGTAACTAATAGATAGTAGTTATAAAGCGTAATATAAAAGTAAAACTAAAAAAATTACTAAAATTACTAAAAAGATCTTTTAGAGTTTTAGAAAATAAATTATAAATAATAACTAAAACTATTAAAGTATTTAGACTTATTTAAAGCGCAGTTTTAGCTAGATCTTATTAAGCTTATAATAATATATAAATAGTATTTTTTTAAAATTAAGAGATCTATAAAACTACTTAATTTAAAAAAATAAGCGTATCTTTATATATTAGAGACGTAGAATAATTATTTAGAGTTTATAATAGCTATATATTATTTTATAGAGAAAGTAGGTAAGCTATTAAATATTATAGTATAAGAGTTTCTGTTTAGGTTATAGTAATTTTTATTTAAGACTAAATAGCGTTTTAACTTTTTTAAGTTACTTATTATTAGAGCTCCTTACGCTTTTTATTTTTTTTTTTTTTAATTACTTTTTTTTGCGGAGCGTAATTATAGATTAAAAAATAATATTAAGTAACTTATAAAAAGCTAAAGGACTAGGCCCTATTAGCTCCTTACTAACCTTAGTAAGTTTATAATACTTAAAATACTATTTACTTTTAACTATATTTAGGTTCTAGACTATAGTAATATAGAAAGGATTAAAAAACTATTAAATAAAAATTAGTAAAGTTTTTAAGAGATAGAATTAGAGCTTAAAAATTTAAATAAACTCTAAAAAGTAGAAATTAAAAAAAATATTATAGCTTACTATAGTTATAGCGGCAGTAATATAAATAGCTAATTTATAATACTTATAATAGTTAGGGAGCTTAAAGAGCTATTTAAAAAAATAAAGTTAAATAAAAGAGTATAGAAATAGTATAAATAGTATAAAAAAATATAAAAGTAATAATTAGAAATATAAAAAGAGTAAAAATTATTTTAAAAAAGTTAGTAGAAAAATTATATAAATACTTTTTATACTACTAACGCTAGCGCGCCTACTATAATTAGTTTTTTACTTTAAAGCCCTATTACCTAGTAATACTACCCGCTAAAATATTACTTTAGAAAGCTTTTTTTAAAATTAATTCTATAGCTATTATAAATTTAAAAGAATTAATTTTTTATCTACTTAGATAGTTAAGCTGTTTCTATTAGCTTAATTAAGGGGTATATTATAAAAAGATACTTTAAAGCTTACGTTACTAGTTTATAAAACTTTTTAAAATAAAAGATTTATTCTTCTTTATATATATATATTACGGCTCTTTAGCGCTTTTTTTTATAAAAGTAGTTCCTACTTTTTAATTTTAGAATCTTATAATTTCCAGCTCGTTTTTTCTCTATATTATTTTAATTAAGATTATATACGCTCTCTACGTCTTAAACTATTATTTATAATACCTTTATCTACTAGTCTTAACAAAGACCTAAAGATTCTAAAATTATAATAAAATAATTAATATAAAATATTTTATTTTATTTAGTTATATATTTAGCTATTTATTCTTACTACTCTAGACCTATTAGCTATTATTTCTAATTTAAAAAATTTCTTAGTATACGGGTATTATTTATTTACTACGCTTTTATAACGTTATATACCTATAGTTTTATAATATATCTAGAGTTATTTTATTGCGTACACGGTTTAGCACCCAACAGAGTTCCCTCACTGCGTTTGTACTCCTGG
Organism: Pleoardoris graminearum; assembly: GCA_030770415.1. Taxonomy (NCBI): domain Eukaryota; kingdom Fungi; phylum Ascomycota; class Dothideomycetes; order Pleosporales; family Didymosphaeriaceae; genus Pleoardoris; species Pleoardoris graminearum. The sequence continues at coordinate 67,317 of JASEKS010000167.1, forward strand.
ATCGAGGTCTAGGCGTACTTTTACTTTTCGATCTAGAGTTATTTAGTCTATTCTTATATAAATTCTTTAAGTTACTTTTCTACTTTTATATAAAATCTTTATTTATTTATATAAGCTTTATAAGTTATTAATTATTAAAGTAAACTATTTAAAACTATTATTATATACTGCTTTACGCCTTAAGTATTTAGTAGGTATCTAAAAGTACTAGTAATACTAGTTTCTTATTTAATTTATAAGGCATTTTATCTTATTATTTATACTTTAGTTAAATTTTTAGTCTTTTAGTAATAGCTACTATAACTATATACTACTTTTAGATTATATTAGACGTATTATTATATAGTATTATATTAAAAATTATATAGATACTATTATTTTATTACGCTAGTTATAGAAGGTTACTTATTTTAATTTTAATATTTTTATTATTTTTTTACTTGTTTATTTACAGGGGGGTATAATAAAAAAGAGTACTGAAAAATAATACCGTTTTTAAAACAAAATAACTTTATAATTAATAAGCTAAAAAATACGAGAAAAATAGCATTTTAAAGAGAAAAATTAGTGAATTCTATTTAACCTATTAGAGGTTACTTACTAAGGGATTTAGAAGTAGTAAAAAATTAGTAAATTTAAAAAATTTTTAGAACCGTATTTTAGATTATTATATCTTTTTATTTAAGATTTAAAATTTGCTTATTTTTATATATATAATAATAGATACTATATTTTAGTAGTATATAAATTATTTTTATATATTTATATATTAATTATATAATTATTAATAAAAGGTAAATTTTTAAAATTTTAATAATAAACTAGTAAATAATATATTACTAGTACTTAGTATAATATCCTTTAGCTTTTATAACCGCCTTATAACGGTTAGGTAGAAATAAATTATAGTTATTAATAACTTCTTATAGTATATTTATATATTAATTAAACAAAAAGTGTGGCTGTAGTGGCTCGGGGCGACTAAAAGAAAGTTTAAAAAAGAAGGAGTATATATATATCTTTATACTTAATATAATAGTATATTATTCTACTTACTTATAATAGCTTATTTAGAAGACTGTATACTTTCTAAACTTAATCCTATACCTAAATTAGCCTTTTTATTTTTATTTAGTTTAGATTTTAAATAACCCTATATATTTTCTATAGGGACTAAATTAAGACCATAGGGTAGGTAAGGAAAAAGTTTAATTTTATTATTTTTAAACTAAATTAAAACGTTATATATTATATAGATATTACCGTTATTTTATTAAAATTACTATCTAAAAATATTATTAATATAAAGGTTATTTTTTTAACTGTATCCGGGGGAATAACTTTTTTTTTGCCTATACCTTTTTTAGACTAGTGTCTCGACGCTACACTTTACCTCTTTTTTTATAATATATAATATAACGGTTATAATTATAATATAATATAATAATAATATATATATATATATATCTATTATTATATTAATAAAAAAAAGTAAAAAAAAGTTATATTACTTACTATATTTTATACTTAGCTTTAGTATAACAATAAGGACTTTATTTATATAGTCCTTACTAGTAAAAGAAGTATTATTATTAGATATTTTAATAAATACTAAATTACATCTTCTACCTATCTAAATATATCCCTATACTTAGATAGTAACCACTCGGCCTATAATGTAATTAGTACTAATAATATAAATAGTATAATATATTATAATAATATTAGTTAATATAATAAATGAAATTATATATTAAAATAAATGAAAAACTTACTACGTAATTAGCTAGGAATTAATTCTTTTCTAACTCTATTATTACCTCTTTTTTTATAATATTCCTTTTTAACTTTATCCCTTTATATTAGTAATTTATTAGAAGATATATTTTTTTTTAAATTTATATTTTTTATATTTTTTAAATTATTTTTAGTGTATTTTAATGATTTTCTCTTATTTATTTTATTTATAAGAGATTTTTTAGTACTTATATTAATAAAACACTTTTTCTCTTTTAAAAAATTTTATAAAAATCTTTATTAATATTTAAACTATTTTCTATTAATAGTCTTATATTTTCCTTTTTAGGACTTTTAGTTAAGTCTCTATTAATAACTATTTTTTCTCTTAGAGGTAACTTTAAAACTTAGCCTTTTTTAATCTTATTTATATTATAATTATTTTTTCTTTATTGTTAATAGCTTAGATAGAGTTTTAAATAGTCTTTTGAGGCTTTTTTAAAATAGAAATAATTATAAAAATAGGGATATTTACTTTTAAAAGTAAGTTAACTTTAAATTTAAGTTTTAAAAAATTTAGTACTATTTTAAAGTAATAGGAGTCTAGATTTATAAAATCTAAAAGATATTATAATATACTATTATATTAATAAAATATTACGGAGTTAGTAATTATATAAGTATAAGTAAAAATTTTAATAATAATATAATTTTATAATTAAATTACTAATACACTTCGAAAAACTAGTCACGTGATCTAGACTAGGCCTAAAAGGGTATAGTTAAAATTTTAGTTATATATCTTTATATACTAAAACGTTATAGAAATTTAAAAAAGTAGTTTAAAAAATTACTATATTTACGTAATTTTAATTTATTAAATATAATTAATAAACAGTAACTAAAATCCTTATATTATTTTTTACTATTTTCTTTTTAAAGTAGTATTATTTACGTATGTATTGGCTTAGTAATTAAGGTTATATAAATTTTTAAAAAAGGTAATTTTTTTAAGTACTCTTTTTATATTGCACCTTCCTATAATATATATCTTTTATAGTATACATTGTAAAAGTCTACAATATAAAAGCTTATATATATATTAATAGTAAATCGTTTATTTTATAGTTTATTAGATATATAAAAATTTAGTATTATAGTTAATAAAGTCTACTACTTAATATATTATACTATATACTATAGATATAATATTTTTTATTTCTTTACGTTTATCTATAGCAGCTGTATCGACTTTGTATACGCTACGTTCTTACTTAATATAAAGATAGATAAAAATAGAGGCGCTATAACCTAAAGCCTATTAAATATAAAATTTTTTAAATTTTATAGCTAGTAGAGTAATAATTTAAATAACTTATTAGGTAACAGCAGTAATAATAGTGGGGTAATAATTATAAAATAATAATAAAGTATCTATAAGTTATTATTTTAAGTAAAAGTATAAATAAAACTATAGGCCGTATATAGCGCGTTTAAAATAGTAAGTATAGTAGCTTTTTCTTCTTTTTATAAATACTATATAACGTTTAAAAATCTTTTTAATATAATTAAAATAAGATTTTTTATTTTTTCTTTATTATATTTATTACGTTAGTATTCTAGGGTTTAATAATTAGTTTACTAGGTAACTACTAGCGTATAATATAAGCTTTTACTAAAAGTAATAACTAGTTAAATTATATTAAAAACTATTTTTAACTTCTATCTATACGTAGTACGGTAGGCTAGTTTATTTAATAAACTAAAATTTTTAGTTAATATTTTTAATTCTAATTTAATCTTAACGCGCCTTTTCTTATTTAAAATAAATATAATTTTTAGTTTTAGTAATACCTATAAAGATATTAAAATTTATCTCTAATTATACGGTAATATAGTAGGCTTTATAGTATAATAGTATAATAAAGGCAAGACTCTTTTATCTAAAATAGAGAACGGTGGCAGTAGTAGTAGTAGTAGTAGTAGTACTTTAATAATAATAAAAAATAGAACTTTTTTAGAGCAGTAAAGAAAGTAAAGCTTTAATAAAAAAAACTTATTAAAATAATTAAGATTATTTAGGCGTAGGGATATACGTATATATAGAAGTAAAATTTTAAAATAGGTAATAGTAGTAAAAGAGTACGTTACGACGCTATAAGATAGTTATATAGAAACTTAGTATTAGAGAATTAGTAATTATTATAAAAGAATTAAAGAATTCTATAGAGAGTAGCTTTAATTACTATTTAATTAAAAAGGTTATAGATTATTAGCGCTAGTAGAAAAGTTATTATAGTTACTACGTAAAAAGCTTATTAAAAGTTAGTTAATTACGTAATATAGTAAAAGTTTAAATAGCTAGTCTAGAGTTATATAACGTTACGGCAATAAACCTAAGGAAGGGAATAATATTTTTTATTATAAATACCTACTTAGTATTAGTTATACAGGCGGCGGATATTAGGAAAAGTATAATCTAAAAAGTTACCTTTTTTAAAATAATATAACTTTTTAGTTATTAGGCCTAAAAATATAAAAATAATACTATTTAAAAAAAAAGACTAGTATATCCTATTTACGGTGTTAGGGACTGCTTACTAGGCCCTTAAAAGGTAAAAATAATTTAGTATATAAAAAGAATTTTAAATCTATATTTTAGACTATTATAACTTTATATTTAATATATATAATTAGCTGGTTTTTATGTATATTATAATAGTATGTATAATATATAAGTATATAAAATATTTTTATATATGTATATATTAAGCATATAATTATATATAAAAGTTACTTTTTTAAATTTTCAATAATAAACTAGTTAATAAGAAATTACTAGTACTTAGTATAGTAGCCCCTAGCTTCTATAACTATCTTATAATAGTTAGGGAGGAATATAATCTAGTTATTAATAATTTCTTATAATATATTATTCTACTTCTCTATAATAACTCTTTTAAAAAACTCTATACTTTTTAACGTTAATTCTATACCGAAATTAGTGTTTTTATTTTTATTTAGTATAGATTTTAAATAACTTTATAAATTTTCTATTAAATCCTATACTTACTAAAATAAAAACCTTTTTTAAAATTTTTATATACGCTTACTTTTTAACTGTATTTAGGGGAACAACTTTTTTTAGCCTATACCTTTTTTAGACTAGTGTCTTAATGCTATACTTTATCTCTCTTTACATAATTAATTTTCAATAGGGCCTAAATTAGGGCTATAAGCTGGGTAAGAAAAAAGTATAATTTTATTATTTTTAAACTAGTTTAAATCGTCCGTTATTTTATAAATAGAGGCGTTATCTTATTATAATTACGAATCTAAATTAATATTAATATAAAGATTATTATTATAGTATAATATAATAATAATACTATAAATATATATATTATTATATTAATAAGTAGTTAAAAAATTAATAAAACTTACTCCTGTTTATATTCGGTTCAACTTCTGCTATAAGGACTTTATTAATATAATTCTTATTAGTATAGGGGGTATTATTATTAGGTATTTTAATAAATATTAATGTACTTCTCCCTTCTATCTAAATAGATTCTTAAACTTAAATAATTACATTATAGTTTATTATATAATTAATATAATTATTATTAAAAAAAATGTAGCTTAAAAATATATAAATTATAATATATTTTAATATATTAAATAATTAAAATAACTTACCTCGTAATTACCTAATAACTAATTCTTTTCTTACTTTATTATTACCCCTTTTTCTATAATATTTTTTTTTATTTTACTCCTTTATTTTACTAACTTATTAGAAAATAAAAACTTTTTTAAATTTATATTTTTTATATTTTCTTTAGCGTATTTTAATATTTTTTTTAGTATTTTTTTTATTTATTATTAGTTTTTTGTTACCTATTTTTATTACACAATTCTTCTCTTTTAAAACTTATAATTATTATTTTATTATTATATTTAGATTATTTTACAATAATATTTTTTTATTCTTCTTTTTAGAACTTTTAGTTAAGTCTTTATTCCTTTTTTTAAAACCCCTTTTAGTCGTCCTAAGCCACCACAGCTACACTATTTGTTTAATTAGTATATAAATATTAAGTCTCTATTAATATTTCTTTTATCCCTTTTAGATACATTTTTTATACCCCCTATATAAACTTTTTTTATATTATAATTGTAGAGGAAAAATAAGCTAGAAATTACTAGATTCTAAAATTAAAGAGTTAAGACTTTTTTTTTTTTAAAAAAAAAAAGCACTAAAAAGCCGTATTATATATACGTAAAAAAAAAAAAATTTTATCCTCTATCTTATAAAGTATTATAAACTAGTAATATAAACTCTAAAGTATTCTTCTATAATATACTTCTTAATTAAACTAATAAAAATAGCTTAACTGTCTAAGTAGTTTAAAATTAATTTTTTTTAAAGTTATAGCTACTATAAAATTAATTTTAAAAAGAGCTTCTCTAAATAAACTTTTAGTAGGTAGCGTTATTAAGTAATAAAATTTTAAAGTAAGAGACTAATTATAATAGGCACGCTATTGTTTAGTAATATAAATAGTATTTATATAATTTTTCTACTAATTTTTTTAAAATAATTTTTACTTTTTTTTTATTTTTTATTATTACTTCTACGCGCTCTCGTATTATTTATTTTATATTTTAGCTCTTCTATTTAACTTTTTTTTAATAGCTTCTTAAGCTCTTTAATTATTATAGAGGAAATAAATTAATTATTTATATTACTATTACTATAGCTATAGTAATACTATAATACTATTTTTAATTTTTACTTTTTAAAATTTTTCTAAATTTCTAATTTTTAATTTTCTTTCTTAAAAACTCTACTAATCTCTATTTAATAAATTAAAATAAAGTTTTCTAATTCCTTTTTTAATATAATAGTTAGTAGCCTATATATAATTAAAAGTAATTAGTATTTTAAGTATCTTAAGTATACTAAGGTTAGTAAAAAGCTAATAAAGTTTAGGTTTATAGCTTTTAGTATTTTATTTTATACTATTTTTTAGCCTGTAATTACGCTCTGTAAAAAGAAAAAAAAATACGCGTTATAAAGAGCGTAAATAATAGGTAGCTAAATAAAACTAAAATATTATTTAGTTTTAGCTAGAAATTTCCGTACTTTAGCTAGAAATTTCTATATTTTAATATCTAAAAGCTTTTCTACTTTATCTATAAAAAGTTATATATCTATTATAAATTTAAAAAAATTATTTTATATTTTTAATATAAGTAGATCCGCCTATATCTCTGAATTAAAAAGTATTTTTAGTTTTTTTAGTCTCTAATCTTTTAATTTAAATAGTTTTACTACTCTCTTTATTTTTAAAAAATATTTTCCCCTTACTACTAGCCGTTAAATTTAATAATTTTATTAGTTTAATACCTATACCGCGCTTTATAATAGCTATCTATTAGCTAGTCTTTAAATACTTAAATACCTTATAAAAAGCCTAATACAAAAAAGAAATCCAGTAAACTTTTAAAATTATTAATTTTATTTAATTTATTTTTTTTATTTAGTTTTTTTAAGCGTAGAACACTATCCGCGCCCTTTTTAATTTAACTCTTATAAGCTTTACTAAATTAGGTTTAAAAAATAGGCTACGCCCTATACTAAATAAAAGTAAATTTAAAAATACTAAAAAAAATAAAATAGTAAATTATTTACTTTATAGACTCTGTCGTATTATAAAAATAAAAGCAATATTAATAAAAAATATTTTAAACTTTTTAGTTTATAAATTTTTTAAGCTCTATCTATTCTTTTATATTAGAATTAAAAAATTTTTAAAACTATTAAATAGTATTTATATAGCTTAATATTACTATTAGATTATAATATTAAAGTATTTAGTATTTTACTTTTACTATCTAAATAGCGCTTTATTTAGTATAAGTAATAGAAGCTATTATAATACTAAAAAGCTAAGTTTTTATTACTAGATATATAAATATAGATACAGCTATAAACTAATATATATATTAATATTTTAATTTAAAAAATTTAAAAAAAATTATATGCTTACTATTATAGTCTTATTTATATATAAGAAATTACTAAGCGCTTTCTATTCTTTTATAAGCCGCTCTATAATAAGAACGTAAAAGAGTTTATTTATAAAAAAGTATAATATTTTTAATTTATTTCTTTTAATCTTTACTAACGTATATTTTATAAAATATAAAATTGAATAAATCCTAAACTACTATTAGGTAGAAAATTAAGGTAAATAAGGACTTAGGTAGTAACTTTATAAATTATATTTTTAATAAAATTACTTTACGCCGCGCTTAAGCTATTTAAACGTTTAGTAAGCTAGTTAAGTTATTAATCTATTAAGCTTTTCTATTAGAGTTATTATATAATTTTTATTATTTTATTATATTTTAACTTTTTTTTTTATAATTTTTTTTTTACAGTACGGTTTTAAATTATTTATTATAAATAGTAGCTTAAAAGCTATTTAATATATAATTTAAAACGCGTTGCACTCTATTATTATATAACTAATTAAAATTCTAGTTTAGTAATTTTTTTTTATATTCTTAAAATTTAGTTACTCTTTAAATTTTTAAAATTACTAAGCTATAAAAGCTTTTATTAACCTATTAGCTAGTATATTACCTAACTAACAATATTTAATTTTAAAACTTTTTTTAAATATATTTAGCGCAGCTATAAATTCTGTATATTTATATAATATAAATATATAGTTATATACTTATTTTTACTTATAACTAGCTAAATTATTTATTAGTTATTATAGAATATACGCTACGTAGTTTTAAAATTTAAAATAAGTTTTTTAAAGAAGCGCTTTAGAGCTATTATTTTTTTACTTATATACTTAAGCGCGAAAAGCTCTACTTTAGTAGTTAATATTATAATAATAGTTTATCTTACAGCTTTTTAAATAATTACTTTACTAAATAATATAATAATATAGCTATATATAAATTATTTACTTTTTAAATTATTTATAAACGAAGCGTTTAAATAAATTATAAGTTTTAGGCCTTTATATATACTATATTAAATCGCCTAAAAGCAAAATATATAAAAAACGCAATTATACGTTTTATTATAGTAAAGTATTCTTTACTTAAATTAATTAAAAAATAAAAAAGTTTTAAGACAGTAAATACTATATCTAGTTATATTATAATAGTAGTATAAAATATAAATTTAATACACTTCTAATACGCTTTAATTTTAGGTGTTATTACTTCTTTTTTATTTTTAACTAGCTCCTCTAATAGTAAAGATGTTAATAAAAAAAGCGCTAAATTCGCTATTTTAAATTTTTTATAATCTTTTTAATATATAAATTATAGATTAGTATAATTATTTAATTTTTTTAATTTTTAATTACCTATATTTTAAAATACTATTTTATAGCTCTATACTTTTTTATTTTATATATTCCTAAAAGCTTATCGCGCAGTTTAAAAGCTTTTTATTAATAAATTTTATAGTATAGGAGTAGAATATTATCTATATAAAAAAGTATAAAGATTTTATAATCTACGTTAAAGAATAAATAAAACTCTTCTTTTAAATAAATAAGGCTAAGCTTAACTAAAGTACGAAAAAATTTTTTATACTATAGTATAAATAAGTCGCATAAACTATATAAGACTTAATTAAGTTTTATATAGCTACCTTTTTATTTATAGCTATTAGGTAGTTTATACTATACTAGATTTAAAAAATTAATTAGTATATTAAGGAACGTACCAATTATATTAAACTATAAAATTTTTATATTAAACTCTACTATAATTATTATAGTTATATAAAAGGAGCGCGCTGCGAGTATTATAATATATATTAATAAAACTATATTTTTTAACTAAAAGTCGCCTCTAATTATAAGGCGAGTTTTATACATTATAAAGTAACTATCCTAATTAAATTTATAAATAAATACTTAAGTAGAAAGAGTTATTTAGTACTTTTAAAATATACAACTATCTACTAAGTTTATTTTTTAAAAAATATATTTTATTTTTTATATATAGTCTAGTAACAGAATAGACTAAGTAAATATAAAAAAATTACTTTTTATATTACTAGTTCTTTTAGAAGCTTATCGTAGTATATATAAATTTTATTTTAAAATATTTTTTTAAGGCCCTATTCTATATAGCAGCTTAAACTATTATATTAATAATTATAAACTCTCTATACTTTTCCTATATAAAGTTTATACTAAAAATAAATATATTTATAAAGTTATACTAGTAGGAGCTATCTACGCTTTTAAATAAAATATTTATAAATTTTATATTACGTAATAGGTTACTCTCTAAATTAAGGCTTAATAATATATAAATACTAAGTAAGTTTTTATTTTTACCCCTTAGTTTATTAGAATTTTTAAAATCTAATTTACATTAATTTTAGCTTTATTAAATAGTTAGGTTATAGTCTTTTATAAGTCCTTACGTCCTATAAGTAAAGATATTAATTATTTTATTTAATAAAAGGAGTTCTATATCGCTAATTTAAGTAATAGTATTAAATAAACTTTTATCTACTATTTAAGAATCTTATAGACTTTTTACTTTAAGCTATTTTACTTTTTTACTAAAGTATACTTTATAAAAAATACTAAAATATTTACCTTTTTTAAAGTTTATACTTTAAGTTTTTTAGACTTTAGAGTAAGCTAAAAAGTCATTAAACTAATATTTATATTATATAATATATAGATTTACAGCTATTAGTTAATTATATTTATAGCCTATATATATACCGCTTATATAAAGTATTATTTACCTAACTAACTAAAAAAATAAAATAAAACTTATACTAAAATACCCCTAAACTACTACTTAGGTTATATAATATTTTTACTAATATTTAGCTTATTAGAGTTATAGACTTACGTATTAAAAATTTTATTAAATACTTTACCTATATCTCTAATCTTAATAATATATAAAATATTTATAAGTTTTATAGCCTCTTTTTATAAGATAGACTAATCTTCTTTTCCCTTATAGAAAAAAGTTTTATTAAACGTAATATTACGCGTTATAATAATCTAGTTAAGTAATAATATCTATATTTTATATATATTAAAAGCTATATAACTAAGTAAATATTTAATATAAATATATAAATTTATTTTAAATTTATACTTATTACGCCTAATTATATAGTCTCTATTTAGTAGATATATATAATAACTATAAGTATATATATTACTTTAATTTAAATATAAATCTACTATTTAGTACTTTATAAGCTTAGATTTATAATAATAGAAATACTATTTAAACTAATTATAAAAAACCTTATTTAAAAATTATTTACTTTTAGAAACTACTAGACTAATATAATAAAATACTATAACTACTTTTACAATTTTTAGCTAAAGCTTTTTTAGTAAGTTTATACTAAGTCTTATAATAATAGTTTTATTAATAATTTTTTAGCTAACGCGTTTAGCGCTGCTATTTAGCTTATATATATAAAAAGGTAGTATTTTAATACTTATATTAAACTTTTTTTACTTATTTTTTAAAGCGCGATTTTCTATACTATAAATAAGTAATAATATTATTATTTTAAAAAAATTTCGTAATTTTAAGTTCTTACTAAATATATATTTATATAGTAAAGTTTAAAAATACTTTTATAAGTTTTAAAAATAACTTTATCTATAGGCTCTATATATAAATTTTCCTACTATAGTTATTTTTAACTAGTAATATTTACTACTTTCTAAGCCTTTCTTTAGGTATATTAAAAAAAATTTATATACTATACTAGTATAGTTATAGTAATTTTTTTTTAAATTTTTAAAAGATTACCTAAGCTGCGTATATAAAAGGATATTACTCGTAATATATATATTTAGTATCTAGAATATAAATATTTTATACTTTTTAGACTAAAGTATATAAAGCTTTTTAATTTAAATATTCTACTTTTTAATACTATATATCTTTACTATTAATACGCAGATATATTAACTATAAATAAAAGTTTTAATATACTAGTATTACGTTCTAAACTAATAGATAAAAAAATAAACACTTATATTTAATAATTATAAAATTATACTTATAAATAAGTATTATAAGTATAAAATTCTATTCTAAAGATTCTATATATAGTATATTATTTAAGCCTAGGTACTAAAGTCCTTTATTATATAAGTAAGCTTTAAATACTATATTTAGGTAAAATTTTTCTATAATAGCTATATCCTTTAATATATGGGCTTTTATAGAATTTCTATTTAGACTATTTAAAATATTTTTAATTATTCAAATTTCTATACTAAAGATTAGAAAAGTTTATATTTTAGCCTTAATAGTATAAATACTATTAGCTTTTATAAAAAATTTTAAAATAAGTAATAATCTATTATTTACTAAATATAAAATAGTACTATTATTAAGAATAGTATTTTTAAAAAGCGTATTAATATTATAATTTTATATAAAATATATACTATTACTTTATTTTAATTTACTACTTCTAATAAGCAAAGAATTAATAACTATATATATAAAAGGGCTAAGAAATTTTAGTTTATTAAATTTCTTATTCTATAAAATATTTCCCTTAAACTATTTCTTTTACTTAAGAATATTACAAAAAGTTATAAATTTATTAAATTAAAAATACTTAAAAATTTTTTTTTATTTTTTTTAAAAAGCAGCGTAGTATAACTAGTATAAATACTTATTAATACTAACTATAAATAATAGTACTTAGTAGGTTTCTAATAGTACTCTCTAAATTTATAAAAGTACTAATATAACTTACGCTTATTCTTTAACTATAAGTTATTTAATTAGAGGGACAGGCTTTATATATTAAATATTATAAAGATTTTAAAGCTTTTAGTAGATAATTTAATAACTTTATTTTATAATATTTTAAAAAAAATTTTTTTTTACTTCTATTAGAGAGAGCTCTTTATTTTTATATATTAATTTTTAGACTTAGGTCGTACGTATCTACTTTATTTAATTAAGTACTAATTTTTTACTAATAGTAGTAAGAAAGTTAGTAATAGCTAACTTATTTTAAATATTACTAAGCTTATATACCTTCGCTTTTATATAATAAGCTTTTTTATTTATAATACTATGGCTTACTTTAAGAGCCGGTCGTCAGGTCCCATAGCACATACAGCACTTTCCTTCCTAATTAGGTAGTTACTAATAGCAACTTTATTACATAAAAAAAAAAAAAACTATGGCTTAAAAACTATTTTTTTATATTTTACTTTATTTAAATAAGTATAGTATTATTATTATATAATATTCTTAGCTCCTACGTTAGTAGTTAAAAACTTTTATTTAAAAAAATAAATAATTAAGTAAGTTAAAATATTCCTCCTAATAGTATAATATATTTAAACAGCACTTATAAGCTCTAAAACTATTATTATACTAATTTAGTTTTAGATATTTATTACTTAGTTTACTTTAGTAGTATATTTAGATAAGTAGGCTTAGTATATAACTATCTGAGTAGTATAGTTATAGTAAATTTTTATAATTTTAACTTTAAAAACTTCTATAATACGTAGAAGCTTTAGTATTAAAAATAAATTATTAAAATTATTAACTTCTTTAAGGTTAAAATTAATAAGATTTTAAACGCTGTAAAGTATATACTATAATTTACGCTATATATACTAAGTTAGCTAGCTTACTAAATCGATAAGACGGATATTATTAGTTAAAAAAATAAAGTAGCTTTAGTTATTATAATACTTAAAAAATTATTAGTTATAAAATTTATTAAGCGTTTAATAATTAAAAATATAGATTATTATTAGTATATAAATAAAATAATATATACTAAATTTATAAAACTAAAAACTTTTAAATAAAAAAATAAAAAATTAATTAGAGCTTTAAAAAATAAAGTTTTTAATAATTAGGTACGTAGAAAAAATTTTACTTTATTTTTAAAATACTAGACTTATAACTATAAAAAAAATAAGCCAGAAATTACTAGATTCTAAAATTAAAGAGTTAAAACTATTTTTATAAAAAAAATACTAACGAGTCGTATTATATATACGTAAAAGAGAAATAGATTTTGTATTTTAAAAAGTTTTATAAACTAATAATATAAACTCTAAGGTATCCTTTCGCGATAATAATTATAATTATTTTTATTTTTAATACGTTATATAGTGTAATAAATAGTAGTAAAAAACTTTTTAATATAGTAGTAATTAAAGTAGGAGAATTATTTATTTTTAAAAATAAATTAACGTTATATTTAAGCTTTAGAAAATTTAGCGACATTTAAAAAAAATAGAAGTTTAAGTTTATAAAACTTATAAGATATTATAATATACTATAATATTAATATTTTATTACGTAATTAGTAATTATATAAGTAATAGCTAAATTTTTACTAATTATATAAATTTATTATTATATAATAAATATTATTAAAAAAACTAAATTACGTAACCTACGCTAGCCCTAAAATAGTATAATTAAAATTTTAGTTAAATATATTTATTAACTAAAAAGTTTTAGTCTTAATAGCGATGTAGAGATTTTAAAATTATAATAAAATAATTAATATAAAATATTTTTTTTTAATTATATACTAAATAAATAAAGGTATACACATACTCGTCCTTTTTTAAAATCCCTTTTAGTTGCCCTAAGCTACTATAACTACACTATTTGTTGGATTAATATATAAATATATACTAAACTATTTATCTATATTCTCTTATACTACCTATCTATTATTCTTTATTTAAAAACCTCTTTTTACTTACCTTTAGATATTCTCTATAGTATTAAGCTATAGCGCTCTTTTATATACTAGTAACTTTTATTTTATATTACTTTAATTAAGATTATATATACTCTTTATACTATAAACTATAATTTTTAATATATTTAGTTACTTACTAATAAACTATACTATCTTTTTACTCTAGCGCCCTATAGTTATTAGTATTAGCGTTATTATTAGTAGTAAATAACTTACTCTTATTTATTAATAACGGTAGTGTTTTTACGGCTTTACCTACTATAAATAGTAGTTGTTACCTTATATTTAACTATTAAGTTAATCTTTTTTTAGGTAATATAGATAGTATTAAAAAGTTACTATTTATTAGCCTATAGTTATAGTCATATAAATCCTCTACCTATCTACTCTATTAATATATAAACGTCTACCGACACTTAGGTGTATACGTATATATAACCTAAATATATATCTATCTATCTTTTTCTCCCCTTAACGTATAGTAGCTACTATATCTATTTTACGCTTTATAACCTACTACTAGTAAATTACTTAGTATAATTTAGTAACTATTACTATATTAAGTATCTTTTATAACTACCTATTATCTATTAACTTAAATATAAAGTCTATTTTTTATTTCTTTACTAACTTTCTTTTATTTAATTTTAATATAAGGTGTCGTAGCTTAGTAATTTATAGTATAATTAATATATAGTTTTTAACATACTATATTTAAACGTATTATATTAGTAAGTATAGTATAACGTCTTTCCCTTTTATTATTACTACCTTATACTTATCTCTTTAGTTAGTAAGTAGGTAGCAGGTAGTATTATAGTATCTCCTTTTTAGTATATTAAAAGCTCCTATAGTATTAACTTTAGTAATTTTATTAGTATACGCTTATATAATTAAAAGATACTTTATAGCTATCTCTACTACTTATTTATATAAGTTATTCTTAGGTATACCCCTATAAATAGGTATATAAGACACAGTTGTTATAGTTTTATTAAAGTTAATAGTAATACGTAAAATTACTATTAGTATATTTATAATAAAAGTTAGTTAATTATACTTTATAAGCTACTAAGAACGAATACTGCTTAGATCCTATTTTATAACTTTAATAATAATTTTAATAATACAGTAGAGTAGACGTATTATAGTATAATAGTACTATAGTAGCTTAGCCTAAAAAAAAAGAGTAGAAGTAATAGTGGCTTAATACTACTAGTATACTAAACTTAAATACACTAAGCTATACGCCGTAGGTATAAATTTACTAATTAAAATAAAAAATATTTTTTATAATTCTTATATACGCTTATTTTTATAACTATATCTAAGAAAATAACTTTTTTTAGCCTGTACCTTTTTTAGACTAGTGTTTTAACGCTATACTTTACCTTTCTTTATATAATTTATTAATAACTTAGTATAGTAGTATAGTTATAGTAGTTTTAATATTATTTTTTTATTTAGTAGTACCCCTAAACGGCGAATTTTTAGCTTTTTTATAAAATATTATAGTTTCTCCTTATATATAGTAAAATCTACGCTTATATTAATAAAATTATTTTACTTAAGTATAAACTTTTATAGGTTACCTATAAAGATAAATAATAGTATAGTAGTTATATTAAATATACTTACTATTTTATATTTCTTATTTATTTAATTTAATTTAAAAGTTTAAAGTATATATTATACTTTTTAGTATAGGCTAAAATAAGTCTAGTATATATATTTTATTAAAATTTTATTTTTTAATATACTAAGAGCATATATTTTAGTTATAGAGTAATAGTATACTATTATTAGTAAAGAGTATTTTAAATACTATAACGCGTACTATAGTTATAAAATATTAATATTTTTTCCTTTATAAATACCTACTTAGTATTAGTTTATAATAGTAAATATACTAGTATAAATTACTATATAGAGTAATAAACTATACTAAGCTATACTATTATTAAGTACTATTAAATAGTTATTATGTATTTATCTTAGCGCTATTTTTTCTAATTAGGCTTAATATAGTTCTTTTAAGAGCTAGTTATTAGATTTTATTTCTTTACGTTTATCTGTAAGAGCTATATTAACTTAGTGTATACTACGTCCTCACTTAATATAAAGGTAGATAAAAATATAAAAGTATTATAACCTAGGGCCTATTAAATATAGGATTTTTTAAATTTTACAGCTAGTAGAGCGATAACTTAATAAATAACTTATTAGGTAGTAATATAATAATAGGGTAATAACTATAAAATAGGGATAGTTTATTACGGGTAGAACTATAAACTATATATAATACGTTTAATATATAGCGCGTTTAAAATAATAACTATAATAGCTTTCTCTCCTTTTTATAAATACTATACACTTAAACTCTAGAAATCTTTTATTATTATTATTATATTTACAACGTTAGTATTTTAGTATTTAATAATTAGTTTACTAAATAACTTTTAACGTATAGTATAAGCTTTTGCTAATAGTAATAACTAACTAAATTATATTAAAAACTACTCTGATTTTTATTTCCGCGCAGTATAGCAGGCTAGTCTACTTAATAGGCTAGATTTTTTAGTTAATATTATCTTTAATTCTAATTTAATTTTAATACGCTTCTTCTTACTTAAGATAAATATAATCTTTAGCCTTAACAATATCTATAAAGACGTAAAAATCTATTTTAAATTATACAGCAATATAGTAAACTTTATAGTATAATAGCGTAAAAAAGATAAAACTCTTTTATTTAAGATAGAGAACAGCGGCGGTAATAGTAGTAGTAGTAATAATAGTAATAATAGTAGTAGTAGTAATAGTAGTAGTAGTAATAGTAGTAGTAGTAATAGTAGTAGTAGTAATAGTAGTAGTAGTAATAGTAGTAGTAGTAATAGTAGTAGTAGTAATAGTAGTAGTAGTAATAATAGTAATAATAGTAGTAGTAATAGTAGTAGTAGTAATATTTAAAAAAAAAAAAGTTTTTTATAGTAGCGTAAAGTTAAGAAATACAGCTATAATAAAAAAAGTTTATTAAAATAGTTAAAATTATTTAGACGTAGGGATATACGTACGCGTAAAAGTAGAATAAATAGTAGGTAATAAAAGGAGGATACGTTACGGCGCTATAAGGTAGTTATATAAAAGCTTATTATTAGGAAATTAATAGTTATTATAAAAAGATTAAAAAATTTTATAGGAATCCTATAAAAAATATTATATTATATTTTAATACTTTAATTACTGTTAAAAAGGTTATAGGTTATAGGTTATTAATAATAGCAAAAAGTTATTATAATTACTACGTAAAAAGCTTATTAAAAGTTAGCGTTAATAACGTAATATAGTAAAAGTTTAAACAGCTAGCCTAAAATCGCGTAATATTATAGTAATAACCCTAGGGGAAAGGGTTATTAGGTTTTATAGTAGATATAATACTTTTTTTCCTAATTAGGTAGTTACTAATAGCAACTTTATTATATATAAAAAAAAAACTAAAAAGTTATAGGGACCTAATAAAAGAGCTAAAAAATTATTATATTTTAGTAATATTATTTTATTATATATACTAATTACCCGCTAAGTCGCGTGCTAAATTCTAGTAATTATATAAAACTTTTTATACCTTAACGCGGATCTTAAAAGGAAAACTAAAATTATAAATAAGAATAGCTAGAGATAAAGGAGATATATAGGTAAAATAATAAGTAAGTAAATAGTAAAAAAAAAATAAAGCGTATATACTTAAAAAGCTCTTTTATATAGTAAATCTTATTTTATAAATAGTTAAAATAATAATTAAAAAGGATCTAAGAATAATAAAGGTAGTAGATAAAATAGATTAGTTTTATAAAGTAGAGATTTACAAATAGAGTATACGGAGTAGTATTAATTAAAAAAATAAAATAAAATATTATAAAATAATAATCTAACGTAATAGGCTTATAAAGTAGTTAAAAATTAATTACAATTCTAAATTATAGGTATTTTAAAGGGGTTATTAAGTTATAATATTAGTTAACGTAGTTAAGGACGCCAGTAGTTTCGGCTCTATATAAAGCTTAGATCTAGTAACTAAGTAGTAACTAAAAGTCTTATAAAGCTTTTCTTAACTTTTTCTTTAAAACGATATTATTTACGTATTTTTAGGCTTAGTAATTAATTTTATATTAATTTTTAAAAATAGTAACTTTTTAGATTAATTCTTTTCTAATATCCCCCCCCCTATAAGTATACTAGTATAAGTTACTATATAGAGTAATAAACTATACTAAGTTATTATACTATTAAATATTATTAAATAGTTATTACGTATTTATTTTAGTAAATACTATTTTTTTTTAAATTGGACTTAGTATATATATTTATATATTAATTAAATAAAAAGTATAGTAGTAGCAGCTTAGAATAACTAAATGGGATTTATAAAAAAAGGTGTATGTGTATACCTTTATACTTAATATATTAAAAAATAGACTTAGTATACTATCTTTAACAGCTAGTTATTAAATTATATAATATATATTATTAGGATAACTATACTCTACTTATACGGAGTAATAGTCGTCTATAATATTATAAAAAATAAGAAATAGTATAAAATAATAAATAATAATAGGTATATTTTAATTATTTTTCTTTTCTTCTTTACTATTTATATAATAGCTAGATAGGGATTCTATACGCTAGTATAGATTATATAATTATATAACTATAGTTATATAATTTGTATACTCTATATTACTAGTAAATCTATCTAGGTTAACTACTCTATATACACTAGTAACTCTTCTTTTTATAGTAATACTATATAAATACTTTATCCTTTTATATCTCTATTCTCTTTTCTATATAAATATCCCTTTATTTTAATATATTTTTATATAACTAAATTGTAGTCTGTTATTCGCGCGTTATATAATAATAAAAAGTAAAATTATATAGTATACTACTACTCGTTAATTAAAATTATAGTAAACTAAAATAAAAAGTTATTAACTTTATATATTACGTAAAAGTAAAGAATAAAATTATAGTAAATAAAAGTAAGGAGTTATTATATAATAGTTAAAGAAAGCCGGTTTAGAGCTATACAGAATAATAGTATATAAAAAAAAGCTTTTTCCTCTCTATAATATCTTTTTTTTTTTAATTTTACCTATTATTATCTCCGTACGTAGTTTTAGATATTATTTTTTTCTTTCTTAACTCTCTAGCTATCTTTTTTTATATAGAGTTAACTTCTAATAAAACTTTTAAAATAGCTCTTATTCTGTATAGATAGTAGTAGTTATAACTATAATAAGTTATAGTTATATTTAGTTTCGCCCTTATATAGGCTTCTATATTTAGTAGTAAAGTTTAAGTTACTATTTCTACTAGAACGGCTACTAATAGGGTATTCTTATTAGCTCTCTATATTAACGTATATATATATTCCTATATAATTCTTTTCTATATAGTAATATTTTATAAAATAATAAATATATAGTATACTAGCTGCCCTTATATAATATAGATATTATTCTATTTAATAATACTAACTTAACCTTTTTTACTATAAAAATTATTTATTATAAAGACTATTTTTATACGCTCCTAATTTAGTTACGTAAAGTTCTAAAGGCGCAGCTATATATATAAAAGTATAATAGTAATACTAAGCTTTTACTTTTTATAAAGTATTACACGTTAATAAAATACTAAAATAATATATATAGTTTTTATATATAGTAGTTATATAGGGCCTAATATATATATTATATTTAAATTTTTTTTATTTTTTCTTTTATTTTTCCTTTGTTTTCTTTAAGTATAATATTTTAAAAAAATTTTTCTTTTAATATTTGTACGATAAAGTAAAAGAATATAATATATAAAAAAGAAAAAAATATACTAAAAAGTAATTTATATAATTATCTTTTTTTACTATCTATTACTGTACGTATTAAGTTATTTAGTAAATAAATTATCCTAAATATTTAAATTCTCTATCTAGTATTATAACTCGGTTTAGTCTTTAAGTACTTATATAGTAATATTATATTTTTAAATATATTTTTTTAAAATAAATTTAGATCTATCTTTATTATATACTTTTTACCTTTTCTTATAAAAAAAGTTTCTTTTAGTACTATTATATTATCCGGTTCGTATAATATATAATTAATTATATAATTTTAGCTTATAGTGCTAGCGCGTTTATATAAAATAGTTTAGTTTTAAAAAAAGTTATTCTTATCTTTTATACGGATAAGGGTTTAATAAAATATATAATTTAATACACTTCTTTCTATCTATAGATACGGGGAAGAGTTACGCAATATATAAAAATATTTTTATATAGTATAAGTTTAATAATACCTTAACCTCTCTATACGCCCTTACTAATTTATGGTAGATAAAGAAATCTAATTAACTATTAGTAATAGAGTAATTAAATAAATTTATTAATCTACTCGCGTAGTAAATAAAAAAATTTAATTAACTACTAGTAATAAAGTAGTTAAATAAATTTATTAATTAACTACTAATTAGTATTAAAATAACTATACTCTACTTATATAGAGTAATAGTTATCTATAATATTATAAAAAATAGGAAATAGTTTAAAATAATAAATAATAATAAGTATATTTTAATTATTTCTCTTTTCTTCTCTACTATCTATATAATAGCTAGATAGGGGTTCTATACGCTAGTATAGATTATATAATTATATAATTATAGCTATATAATCTATACGCTCCGTATTACTAGCGAATTTATTTAGATTAACTACTCTATATACATATATAATATTTTTCTTCCTAATTAGATAGTTTATAAGAGTAACTTTATTTTTTTTTAAAAAATGACTAAATAGTATTATAGTACTTATAATACTATAATAGTTTTTATATTATTATATTATTATATTATTATATTTTTTTATTTTATTATATTATTATAGTTATATAATAATATTTAATATATTAATATAATTCTAGTAATAATTTATTTTTAATTACTTATAAAATATAATTATTTAATGTTTAATTTACATATACTCATAGAAATTTTAAGTATTTTAATTATTTTTAAAAACAGTCCTATACTAAAGCTTTATATATATAAAATATAAAATTAAGTAAAAAGGTAGCGAAAAAGGATATAATTTAATAAATAATATACCTAGCTACCTATAATAGTAATATTATAGATTATAAGTTTAAATCTCGTTTTTATCTACTTTAAATCTATTTATTTAATTAGTTTTAGACTTATCCTAATTACACTAGTCTATTCCTTAAAAGAATTTAGTTTAATTTTTAATTTAGGTTAGCGTAGCGATCTAACCTAATTAGGAAGTAGACTATACCTAATTAAGTAATACGCTAATCTAAATAAAATATTTAACTAGTCTATATTTATTAATTAGTTACTTAAAGAGCCGATTGTTAGTTTACTTAAAAGATAAAACACTTTCTTTAAAATAGTTTAGATAGCCTTAGTATAAAAGGCACTTTTTCGACACATTAAGTATAAAGGTATATATATACTCCTCCTTTTTTTAGAACCCCTTTTAGTCGTCCTAAGCCACTACAGCTACACTATTTGTTTGATTAGTATATAAATATATATAGTATAAAAGGCTTATTAAAAAAAATAAAAAAAAATAGTGTAGCTATAGTAGCTATAGTAGCTAGAAATAACTAAAAATATTTTTTAATTAGAAGAGATATATATACCTCTATTTATATTTTATATAATTATCTATAAAAATATATTTAAAAATAATTTTTGTATATAAGTAGTAGAGATAGCTATAAAATATATATTAAATCTATAAATATATACTAATAAAGTTAATATTATAAAAGTCTTTAATATACTAAAAAATATTTTAATACTATTTACTTACTATATATAAACCTAATAAATATAAAATAGTAATAATAGTATAGAAGAGTATTAAACTATATTTATTAGTATTATATATTTAGATATAGTATATTATATATAATAATAATAATACTAGTTTAGTAATCTTATAAATAATAAACTATAATAGTATATAAAAAGATTATAAAAAAAGAAGTCGTTAAAAATTAATTAATAATATATAAATAGGAAAAATATTAAATATAATAATAATTACTAAAGTATACTTAGTAACTTACTACTACAACTAGTAAATAATAAAATATAAAATAATTATAGTAGTTACTACGTAGTAATAAAAAGTATTTAATATATATAATATATTTATATATTTATATATTAATCGAATAAAAAGTATGCCTGTAGTGGCTCGGGGCGACTTAAAAGGGGGTTTAAAAAAGAAGAAATATGTGTATACCTTTATATTAATATATATAAATTTAAATTATATACATATATAACTAAGTTTTAATAGGTATTGATATATTAATAAACTAAATAGAGAATAAAAAAATAGTATTATAAATTAATAAATAGTATTTTTGTTAATAGTATTTATATTTAAACAACTTTATCTAATAGTTAAGTATAAAATAATAACTATTTATTTATTAAAATAAAATTCTGAAGACGTTACTATAAATAAAATATAGTAATTAAAAACTAGAAATAGTTACTTTATATACAAAATTATAATATTAATATATATAAAAAAATAATATATAAAAATTTTACTATTTTATTTATAATAAAACTAAGTAATATAATTTAAATATTAACTAGAGTTTTAATTTATTACACTTACTTATAATAGATAAAGAGTAATAAATTATAATAATAGTAATTTTCTTTTTAATATACTAAGGAAAAAGATGTATATATATCTTTTTATTTTTAATACACTTTTTAGTCTTCTCTATAGTTACTATAATTATATATATATATATATATATATATAAGTATTTAGTAATACTATATATACGTTTTTTATATATTAATACTATATTTATTAATTATATTTACTTTTTTTAAAAAAAATATTTATATTAAGACTATTTATAGAGACAGGTAAACTTCTCTTATATAACCTATTCTAGTTACGGTTACCCGCCTAAGTAGTTACTACTTTAACTTAAACTACAAGTAAGTCGCTCTAAAAAACTTCTAATCTAAGCCTAAATATATATTAAAAAATATAAAACTAAATCTACACAGCGTCTAAATATAAATAAAAAAACTTATTTAGGGAATTTAATACTTAGTTATACTTTTTTAGTTACGTATAGTATTATTTTAGCTAAAACTATTATTTTTAGCTTAGCTACCTTCTTTAATTATTTATCTTTTATTATCTAAACCTTATCTACTCTAATTACTAATTATACCTTAAAAGCTTTATAAAAAGGTAAATAGGTCCTATAGTCTATTACTTATATTACTTTTTATATACTCCCCTAACAACTATCTAAACTATTAATAATTATAATTAAATCCTAGTTATTCTTTTTATATTTAATAGTATATGTAAAACTAATACGCTAAATAGTACTTAAGCTATATTTAAATAATAAAAATTAGTATATATTTTTAGTAATAGGCTAAATAATAGTTTTAGAAAGAATATAATTTCTATACTCTTACTACTAATATTGTGGGTATAAAAGGCGCTCTTTACTTAAATATAAGTACTAAAACAGATACGCCTACGCTAGCAAAACTAGCGTTTTAGTATATATCCTTATTTTATTTTAGAGTATCTAGTAAGCTTTCTATATATAGATTTTATTAAATATTAATATTTAATATTTATTTTTTTAAGTTTTTATAATATAATCTACGTGTCCCTCTACGCCTATAAATAAGGCGCTTATAAAATAATACTTTATAATAAACTACGTAAGCGCTAAATTTTAAAAATCTATATTTTATTAATTATATAGCTATAGCAGACCGATTCTTTATACTATATAAAACGCCTATTAGTATAAATAAGATAGTAAAATTTTACGTAGAGATTTTATCTAAATAGGCTAGTAATAGTACTACTATTTAGAAATTAGTTAGTAATAGTGCTGTCTATAAATTAGTTAGTAATAGCGCCGCCTATAGATTAGCTAGTAATAGCGCTGCCTATAAATTAGCTAGTAATAGCGCTGCTTAAAGACTAATTAGTAATAGTACTAATAAATAATATAATATTTAAAAATTAATTTAGTATATATTAGCTAATAATACGTTATATAATAAATTAATTAAATTACTTCTACTATTACTACCGCGATTACTAAGTATAATAAAAAAAGTTACTTTTAAGTTTAAGGTTAATAAATCCTATAAGAATATAATTATTAAATTACTAAGTGCCTTTTATAAGCTTAGTAAATAGTTTATAAATAGCCCTTTTACTAAAAAGGTTAAAAAGAACTTAATAGTAAATATAGATAAAGAATTTTTAAAAAATAATTTCTATAAAAGTAGTTTTAGCGTCTCCTATTCTATTCTGCTAAACATTAGTAATAATAATAATAAAGATTTTAATATAATAACTATTACTAGTTAATCTATAATAAATTAATAATTAGAGTATAGCTTTATAGTTAACTATAAAGTATTTATTAAATAAGCTAACGCTATAGAAGTTAATATTTTATTATTTATTAGAATAGCTATTACGACTAACGAAAAGTACCCTAAAAAAAAATTTAAATATAAATATTTTATTTTAGCGTGTACCCTACTTAATAAATAACTTATAAATAAGTATATTATTACTACTATTTTTTTAGCCGACGACCTTTGGGTAAGTATAGTAAATTATTTAAAAGATTAGTTTATTACTATTTTAAAATACTTTTATTACTAAAGTATATTACGTAGTAACCTAAATATAACTAAATAAATAATTAAACTTATAAAGTAGTTAAAAGTAAAAGTATAAAAACTATAATATACTACTAAAATAATTATAGTATAATTAGAGCTGTAAATTTAGTAATAAAAATAGAATTTTAATAGTACTTTTTAATTAATTACTTATATTTATTAAAAGCGTAATAGTATAAAAAATAACGCGCGTACTCTATAAAAGAAACTAGATACTAAATAGTAGCGTTAACTAACTACTAATAAAGCTTTTAGTAAGGCAATCTAACATAATAATAAATATAAGTAATATTTTACTATAGTAATTTAAAAAGCGTATAAACTATAAGATAAACTAAAATACTTAAAAATATTAGTAAAAGCTTTTTATAATATTATAGCTAACGATAAATTCTTTAAAAAGAATAAAAAGTATAAAAAGAATAGTAAGAAAAAGTAAAAAATAGTATTATATAAGGTACTATAAAATCTTACGTTCTTAAATCCGTTTAATAATAATAGTAGTAATAGCTTTCGTAGTTTTAAGAGTTCTTTTTATTATAGTAATATAGAGTTAATATTATTTAATAAAATTTACTTTATACTCTATAAAAATTAATAGTAACGCAATAGTATACTAGTATTAATAATTAATATTCCTATTTTTAAAAAAGAGCACCGTTTAAATAATAGATAAAAAAATATTAATAAGTTTAGTAGTACTACTAATAAAAACTTAAATATATAGATTAAAAATATAAAGATAAAATTTTAGTAATTATATAAGCTCCTCCCTAATAAGTAGTCTAAAATTAAGTATCTCTATTAAGTATATAAAAATTATATACTTATTCGTATTTATAACCGTGTTATTATAATATTAAATAATTTATATTAAAATATATAAGAATTATATAATAATTTATAAAAAGTATTTAGTTTAATTAATTAATAACTTACTGCGCTTATAAAATTTAATTTTAGTAAGTTATAGTAACGCGATAATAAATTTTTTAGTAAATAGTTAGTATATTTTAAAAATAAGGTAATATAAGTATACCTAAAATTTATTTTAATAAAATTTAAGGTTGTAACTAATTTTAATTTATATTTAAAAGCCGCCGTAATAAGCGTAGCCCTAATAAATAAAATTTAAATATAATTTATTTAGCTACTATTTTAATATAAAACTCTTAAGGATATTACTTATAAGAAGCCTTAAAAAAAAGATAATAAGGATAAGAATAATAAGAAGTCTACGCGGGCTAGCGCTTTTATTAGTAAAAAATCTAATTTTAATAATAAATATTATTTTATTTTTAACCTAAATTATCGCCTATTAAAAAAGTTTTACGCTATTTAAGCTAAGAAAGTATATATATATTACCTAAAACCTAATTATATATCTAACTAAAATTAGCCTAAATTTTATAAAAGGGACCAAATAGTCTTAGTACCTACTAAATAGCTTTAAATAATAGATACTTAGGACGCTAATACTAATAATACCTATAATAGTAACTATAATATTAGATATTAAAAAAAAAGTATAGTCTTTAAAAATAATTACTTTTAAAGACCTTTATCTACGTATAAGAAGAAGATTTTTAATATTTTTTAGTATTATTTTATAGTAGAGTAACGCGCGCTAATAAACTAGTTAAGTCTATAATTATTTTTTATTTTATTAAGTAATATTTACTATATAGCTTATAGTTTATAAAAATAATTTATTACTATTACGGTATACAGCGCGACGGATTATTTACTTAATTATAATAAAAACCTATTAAATAAGCTACTCTATAGCGCTTAAATAAAGCTAAAGGTATAAGTTAATATATTTAATAAAATATTAGTTACTACGCGCGTTTTTTTAGATAGTAGCTATACTAAATAGGTTATTAGTACTAATTTTATATACGCTTATAGGCTCTAAATAATTATAGTATAGAGCTCTATTATTTTAAAACTTACTAATAGTAATATTATAGGTAAAATAAAATATATAGCTAAGGTGCGTATAGTAATTAAAGGATATATTAGTAAAAACTAATATTAGATTATAAATATTATTAGCTATAACGTAATAGTTAGATAATTATAATTTAAAACCTATAACCCTTTATATAAGTAGAGTAAAAAAATAATAGTATTTAAGTTAAACTATTACTACGGTAACTATTTATACTAGTTCTTACTTATTAAAGTAATATATAACTAATATAGTAATAGTTACGCTAAAATAATTAAACTAAAAAATAAAAATAGTGTTAATATAGTAATTATTTTAGTAAAAACTATTATAAAGATAGCTTATTACGACTTATATTTTATTATTTAAATAATACTAGAAAACTAGGCACGTTTTAAAATAAGTAATAATATAAACTACGCTTAACGCGTTTATATAACTTTTATAAAAACTAAATAGATTACTACTGCAGCTATATAAGTTAACTTTAATAAGTTTTATATAAAACTTAATTAACTACACCCTATAATTAATAATATTAAATAAAGATTACTAAAATAATTCTATTATATTACTAATCTATAAAATTTTAAAAAAGCTATTAAGCTGCTTTTACATCGACCGGGCGTTAACTATAAAATATATTTAAAAAAAGGTAGTTAGTTAACTATATAGCGCTATTTTAAAACGTTATATAAAAAGGCTAAAATAATTAAGGCCTATATATAGACTAAGATAGTAAAAAGATATATTTATAAAAGTAACTTTCTATTTACTACTTTGCTGCTAATTATTAAAAAGCCTAAAAGAGATATTTATATATATATTAATTATTACTATTTTAATAAAATTATAATTAAAAATTATAATACCTTACTAAAGTTAAAAAGAATACTTACCTGTATAAATAAGGCGCGAATTTTTTTTAAGTTTAATATTATTATAGCATTTAATAAAATCTAAATTAAAAAAGGTAATAAGTATAAGACTACTTTTTTTACGCGATTTAGTGTATTTAAATACGTAATTATATTTTTTAGGCTATATAACGTCCTAAACACCTTTTAATAATATATTAATTAGTTATTATATAAGTATTTAAATAACTTTTATTTAGCTTATTTTAATAATATTATTATTTTTAGTAAGAATAATTAGAACTATAAGTAATATTACTTTAAAGTGCTATATAAGTTTCGCGAAGCAGAACTATACTTTAATATTAATAAATATAAGTTTTTAGTTTAACGCGTTAGTTATTTTAGTATAATACTATTTATAGATAGGGTAAAAATAGACTTAGCTAAGATTAGAGCTATTATAAAGTAGTAGTAGCCTAAAATAGTTAAAAATATTTAGGCGTTTATTAGCTTTATAAACTTTTATTAATAATTTATATACCGCTTTTTTTAAGTTATAAGACTATTAATTAAGTTAATACGCGGCGCTATAAAAAAAGTTATATTAATACTTACTACTAAAAAAGCCTTTAAGTAGCTTAAACGTGCTTTTATTAATACTTTAATACTTACTTATTTTAACCCTAACGCGTATATAATTATAGAAACTAATATATTTAACTAGATTATTACCGGTATATTATTATAATACAATAAAAATAGCGCTTTATAACTTATTTTTTTTTTTTAATAAAAATAAAGCTAGCTAAGCTTAACTACTCTATTTATAATAAGAAACTTATAGCGATTATCTACGCTTTTAAAAAATAGTAACTTAAGCTTACTAGTATATTTATCTCTATAAAGGTATTTTTTAATTATAAAGCTTTAGAATATTTTATAATAACTAAATAGTTAAATTGTTAGTAAGCCTAATAGGCTAAGTTTTTATTAGAGTTTAACTTTATAATTAAATATAGATTTAGTAAAAAAGGTATAAAGCTTAATATATTAATATAATACACTAAAGACGTTTTTATAAACGTATATAATAATTAAATATAGTACTAATAGTAGGTGTTATTATTTTTTAAATAATTTAAACTATTTATATACAGTATATATAATAGCGGCTTTTAATATACTATATACTTAGCTAAAACTTTCATAGATATAATAGAGTTAGACGCTATAAGCTTATTATAATAGGTTTATAAAATTAGTAAAGAGCTATTTATTTTTAATAGTTAGGATAAGAATACTATATTAAAATTTTATAATAGTTATAAGAACGCTAGTAACGTAGATCTATTAGGGCTACTTAAAGTAGTTAGTCTTTATAATAATATTATTAAAGCTATAGTTAATGCTATAGAAAGCGGTATATATTATATACTTTACTAGTTTTATTATAACCTTAGTATTTATATTAAACTATAAAATTATTATTTAGATAATAATCTACTCTATATTAACAGTAAGATTTTTATATTCTATAATAATAAATTTTAAATACGCCTTATATAACTATATTATAATAATTATACTACTAAATATAATAGTAAGTATAAAATATATATATAACTATTATAATATTACTACTAATTATATTATATAAACAGCGTTGCCTATTATATATATAACTATCTTATTTATTTTAGAGCAAAATTAAGATATAAGGGTAAGTATGGTTTAATATACCTACTATCTATACTAGATACCTACTAGACTAGTATATTTATTAACTTTATTACGCTATTACCTAAAAGCTATTATAATAGTTATAACTATAGGTATATTATAGTCCTTATAGACAGATTATTAAAAAAAAAAGTTTATACTTTTAATATCTCTTAACGCAAAAACCTATATTTAAGTTTTTATTAAATATATTTAGTATAAAGAAGGTTATTCTTTAAAATTTATTACTAACTATAGTATATAATTTACGTCTTAGTTTTAAAAATAATTATATAAAAGGGTTAGTATAATACTAAAGTTATCTATAGCTTTTTATCTAGAAATAAATAGATAGATAGAAATTACTAATTAGGCGTTAAAGGCTTATTTACGCTATTTTATTAATTATAAGTAAAATAATTAGATAGAGTTATTACCTATTATAATATATTTGTATATATATATTTATATATTAATTAAACAAATAGTGTGGCTGTGGTGGCTTAGGGCGACTAAAAGGGATTTTAAAAAAGGAGGAGTATATATATATCTTTATACTTAATGTGTCGAAAAAGATACCTATTATAAAGTTTAAAGTAAATAGTAGTATTATATTAATAGGTATAATACTATTTAAAGTTATAAAAGGATACTTACTATATATAAGTACTAAACTTTTTAGTATATTACTAAAAAAATAAAAAATAATATATAACGCGTAAGCTGTAGATAGATTTTTTATACGTATAGACTATATAAGATAATAATTATATTTAATACTAATATAGGCGTAGGCAAAGATAAAGAAATATATTAATAGTTAATAACTATTTACTCTAGAGATCTGCGTAGGTAACTAAGTTATATTTAATATATATAACGTTTATACGCGTCGCTCTAGAGGACTAAAAAATAAAAATCTTAAACTATTTAAGGTTATAAATATTTATAATAGGTAACTAAATAACTACTATAGTATAGGTTAAATTTTTAAACTTAATTTTACTAGTTATACAACGCTTAAGGACGTCTATTTATAGTTTTATTTATAGTTATTTTATTTATAGGATATAACGCTGTTACTAAAGTAGTAGTAAGAATTATAAGGACTAGTTACTATAAAAAAAGGCCTACTAGTTTATAATATTAAAGTAATACTTAATTATAAGATTAATAAATATATAGTTAAGTTTAATACTAGTTGTAAAGGCTTACTAAAATTCCTTATTAAATAGAAAGATTTTAATAATTTTAACTAGTAATTTTACTTCAATATTATAGGCTATTAAGAATATTTTATAAAACACTACTAGTATTATCTATAGATACTTTAATAATTAAGTATATTCTTTCTAGAGGCTTATAATATATAAATAGCTATTATTTAGTTTATAATAAATAAATAATTAACTAATAATAAATAAATAATTAACTAATAATAAATAAATAATTAACTAATAATAAATAAATAATTAACTAATAATAAATAAATAATTAACTAATAATAAATAATAATAAAAGGCTAAAAATAATTTAACGGATAATAAAATATAACTAGTAAATAAGTAGTATAATAGAATTATAAAAATAATATAATTTAGTATAAAGGGCTTTTTTAGAGGTATAAATAGTAGATAAAAAGAGCTATACTTATTTATTATACTTATAACTCTAATAGTTAGGTTATAATAAAAATAGTTTTATAGTTTACTATTTAAGTAGTTACGTATTTACTACTCTAATAGAAATATCCTACCTTTATAAGCGTCTAATTCTACCCTATTATATAAAAGTTAAAGATATATAGGGCTAATTATAAAGCTTTAAGAATAAAGCTTCTTAGAGGAGGGAATAGTATTATAGGTATAAAAGGCGCCCTTTACTTAAGTATAAGCGCTAAGATAGGTACGCCTATACTAGTAAAACTAGTGTTTTAATATATACTCTTCTTTTATTTTAAGATATTTAGTGAGCTCCCTATACGTAGATTCTTATTAAATATTAATATTTAATAATTACTTTTTTAAGCCTCTGTAATAACTAAATTTATTATTATAGCTAGGAACTATATATAATAATATTAAATTAGATTAGCTTATTATTAAAAATATATAGAATTAGGACTTTTTCGACACATTGAGTATAAAGGTATATATATACTCCTCCTTTTTTAAAACCCCTTTTAGTTGCCCTAAGTTACTATAGCCACACTATTTGTTTAATTAATATATAAATATATATAGAATTAGAATATATTTATATAAGTATAGACTTTAAAGTATTAAACTATTTAATTTACTAAAACAGAAGCTAATATTTAGTATATTTAAAAAGAAGCTTAAGCCGCTAAAAAAATATAGTATTATAATAAAAAGAAAGAATATTATATAGTCTCTATACTAATAAAGTACTAATAGTAATTAGAGCCACACTATTTGTTCGATTAATATACAAATATAATAGTAATTAGAATAATTATATATAGTACTACTATAATCTAGTAAACGTCTTCGGATTTATATAATAAGGAGTAAGTTTATATATAAATATTATATAGGTATAATTAGAGTATTAAATATAAATTTAAAATAGAGTAAGGATTAAATAGTAATAAAGTAGCTAAATTTAATAGTAGAACTAGGTAAAGAAAATTTATATATACTAAAATAACTATAATTTTAAGTTAAATAAACCTGGCTATTCTCTAAATATTATAGAAAATCTTAATAAAGTGTATTTAAAATAATTTTTTGTAAGGCCTTTAATTAGAAGGCGCAGTTTCTAAATATACTTTACTTAGTATTTAAAAGGTAGTAATAGTAATATCTAGTATTTAAACTTATAAAATATAATTTATATAAACTATAGTTATAGAGAAAAATAGTTTTAATTATAGTACTTTTTTAGTAAAACTAGTAGTAGATAGTCTATATCTGTTAAAAAGAGGCTTATAATTAAATAGTATAGGGATTTAAAGGTAATAGAAGATAATAGTAGTATAGTATAAAGTAATATAAAATATATATTATATCTACTATTACACTATTCTCTAATTTATTATTTTATCTATATAATTTAGTCCGCACTAATATAAATTTAAAAATTTAAAACTTTATAAGAATTAAATATAGATTTAGGTCTTAGAAGATAGCCTATATTTTAAACGTTTTAGTAACCACTTCTTTACCTACTTTTCCCTTTAGAAACACTAATACCTCTACTAATATTTCTCTTTATCTATATTAAAAAATTAAGCGCCTCCGGCGTAAGAGTATATTTAGAATAAGTTAGCTATTCTTCGTGCTAGTAGTAGTAATATAATATACTACGCTATTATTTAAAGCACTACTTTAATCTAGGAGTATACTTATATATCTTTAACGTTAACACTCTCGTGTTACTATAAAATTTATTAGGAAGTAGTATTAACTTTTAAACTAAAAATTAATATTTACGTATCTACTATTACTATATAGTATATTTAAGACTTCGGTAACACTACAGTATATATTACTTATACGCCTAAAAACTACTTTAACTCCTATAAGAGTCTATTTATATAAATATACTACTTCCTATATTCTATTAATCTGCTAAAAGAGAACTGCCGTATTCTAAGCTATATTAAGTGCTAGTATATATATCTTTACTACTTCTTAGCTAAGTGCTTTCTCGTAGCCTTGCAGCGCTCGCAAGTACATCTTTTCCACCTCCTCAACCCGTCCCAGGCCTACTCCAGCCACTAACATGCAAGTCGCCCAAGTTTGTTCAACACCCCATCCAGAAGATCTTCCAAGAAATTACGGTGTTTCTTAGTTCTACCCGTGCGCAGGCATGGCAATAATGTTTGGCAGGGTGTTAAACAAACTTAAGCGACTTGCATGTTAGTGGCTGGAGCAGGCCAACTCAGCTAGCCTTAGCAGCGCCGGAAATAGATAAACTCGTATCGTAGCCCCAGTCACACCCTTATAAGTGCGTTAATCCCGCATCGAGTATCAAATAAGGTTTATCCACATTATGCTAAGCCACGTTAAGGCCGCTCGATATCTGCAGAATAGTTAAATTAGAATTAACTACTAAGCACTAATAGCAGATTATTATCCAGATATAGAGCAAGGGGACCTTATATAATATGTGTTTAAAAGAGTTAAAGCGTATATAAAGAGTAATACTAATTTTGTAAACTTCTGTATACGTAGTGTTAACTTAGAGAATAGGAGTTACGTTTGTACCTTAGCGGCGGCCTAAGGTAGGGCTTTTATTATTAAGCGTATAATTACCTATAGTTTTTATATTTTTTTCTCTTAACTATTATTATTAAAGTTTAGTACTAAGTTATATATTAGTTATCTATACTCTTTATAAAATAAATTTTATAACTCTTTTTCCTTTATTAAACTATTATAAATATAAATTTTTTTTATTAAAAACGCCACTTACTACGTACTATAAAAATATATATATATAAATAATATAGTATACGGTTTAAAGTAAGTAGTAAAAAAATATTAAATATAGCTAGTACTAAAAGATTATAGCTATAGAAAATAAAATAAATACTATTTAAAAAGTTTTTTATTTTTAGATATACTATATACGTTACTATAGAAACATTAATTATAATATTAATATATATAATAAGCTTAAGAAATCGGTCTTAACAGAGACCTAGAGGTTTTAGAATTATAATAAAATAATTAATATAAAATATTTTATTTTATTTAGTTATATACTAAGCTATTTATTTTTATTACCCTAGACCTACCAGCTATTATTTCCTTATAGTCCTTATAGTCCTTATAGTCCTTATAGTCCTTATAGCCTAATTTAAAAAATCTTTTAGTATTTAGGCCTCGCGTACCTACCGCGCTTCCGTAATATTATATACCTATAGCTTTATAATATATTTAGAGTTATTTAGCCTATCTTTATATAGAGCTTTTAAATTACTTTACTACTTTTATATAAAGTTTTTATTTAATTACAAAAGTCCTGTAAGTTATTAGTCTTAGTAGTAAACTTACTAGAATAATAATAGTTATACCTAAAATAGTTATTACGTACCGCCTTACACCTTAAGTATCTAGTAGATATTTAAAAGTACTAATAATACTAGCTCCTTAACTAATCCGTAAGGCGTTCTACCTTATTATTTATATTTTAGTTAAATTTTTAGCCTTTTAGTAATAGCTACTATAAGCGTACGCTGCTTCTTAATTATACTAGATATACTATTATATAATATTAAGCTAAAGGTAGTATAAGCGTTGCCTATATTACTCTACGCTAGTTATAGAAGATTAGTTATTATAATTTTAACTTCTTTATTATTTCTTTTACTTATTTATTTAATATATATCTTTTATAGTACGCGCTGTAAGAGCCTATATATTTATTACTAGTAGGTTGTCTATTTTACAGTTTATTAGGTATATAAAAGTCTAGTACTATAGTTAATAAAGTCTACTACCTTACGCGTCGCGCTGCGTACTGTAAATATAATATTTTTTTTCTCTTTCTTTATAAATACCTACTTAGTATTAGTTATAATAGTAAATACGTAAGTATAAGTTACTATAAAATAATAAATTATACTAAGCTACAAATCTATTAAGTACTATTAAGTAGTTATTACGTGCCTGTCTTAATAGATACTACCTTTCTTAATTAGACTTAGCGCAGTACCTTTTAAGAGCCGATTATTAATTTATATAGTATATTTAGCACTCTCCTTCCTAATTAGGTAGTTGCTAATAGTAACTTTATTACATAAAAAAAAAAAGCTTAAGAAATATAAAAATAATTTTATTAAATATATTTATAATTTAGTTTAGACACGTATCCCTAAGTATATTATTAAGTATATTAATAAAAATATTAATAAGAAGTTAATAGAGTATTAAATTTAGCTTTTTAATATAGTTACCTACTATATTATTATCTACTTTAGAAAAGGTACGTTTTTTAATATTATTTAGGAATAGTACTAATACTACTTAATAAAATATTCTTTATAGAGCTACTAAAAGTAAAAAATAAATACTATAAAAGTACTTTAAAAAAATTAAAAATAATAAAATACTTAATTATAAGAAATTACTATATATAGACTATATAAATAATATATTTAGTAATTTTATACTATTTATAAAGCTAGATTTTATTTAAGCGCGTAGGTATAAAAATCCAGTATTAACTCTATTAACTTTTTTATTATATAACTAGACTAGTATTAAAATCTACCGGCTATAATATATATTGCGTCGTAACAATACAAAGTTACACATTGCCAGGTGCCGAAATATAAGATAAGGAGAATAGGAGTCTTGACTTGCTTATCGCATCTTACTGTCTTCATACACGATTGACTTTGGGAAATTCGTATACCACCCACGATACAAAATGGCAACGAATTCTCGCGATGATGATAACCTCCAAGCGCAAGGTCTCATTAAAGACGCACCACAGAACCGTAAGGCAGCCAATTTCATAAAATTGAATCTGCTATGCTCAACATATTTTCAGGAATCCTCGAGTATCTCTCCAACGAATATCGTGAGCTAAGCTACACCCACCCAGACGAGGAACCAGACGAGTGGTGCGTCAACTTCGCTGGTTTGCAACGAATGATTCTCGCCAAACTACAAGAAGACCTTGTCGCAAAGATTCGCCAAATTCAGGGTAATCCATATCAAGTGACAGTTCAAACCATGGCAGAGATCGAGCCAATACTAGCTAGATACAGTCAGTGATCCCACATCTAGCATGACTTCAGAATAGAGCTAATAAAGCCATAGCCGCTGCAGTGCGGGACTGGGATTTTATGGTTGAGCATGCAGCCAAAACAGACGGCGATATTGCCAAGGACCTTTTTGTACTCAGCTCTAAAAAGCCATTGAGTCACAGATTGATGCAAGAGAAGGGAGTGGTAGAAATGGGCTGGGAAAGTCGTTGCGTGCCAGAAGAATTACAACCCGGTGACACGTATCTGCCAGGTGGGCAGCGACGACGAGTGAACGAGGAGAAGAAGCGAAGGAAGTCTTCCAGGGCGAGGTGGGAACGGTTCGGGATGGGGGTGTTTGGTGGGATTACTTTGATTGCGCCGATGTTGTTGATGTATTACATCGGGACCGAACGACGGCATTGGCAACAACATCGGTATCGGTGATTCTTTTTGCGATTATCATCTCTTTCTTACCGATCGCATCGCCAGATCTTGCGCTTACAGCAGTGGCAGCGTACGCCGCAGTGCTCGTGGTGTTCGTAGGCGCAGCTTTGCCGCAGCCAACTTAGGGTAAGGGTTCATATCGCTGACTTTATTATAACTAGTTACAAGTTAGCTGGCCCAAAGAACAGACAGGACTCTTCCTATCTATGAAATCCCTCGCCCTAATCGTCGGTCGGGCTCCCGCAGCACCGGAAACCTCAATCAACTACTACAACTTCGATCGTAGCGAGTGTCCCATTCCGCGTCGCATTGGCTGAAATATGAGCGGGGTGGAGGCTAACGCGCCTTCCCTACTTCTCGCCGTGGCCCCCCACCACAATCCCTTTCACGGCTGAGCTCCTCGGAGTTGTTGCGATGCAGTAGACTGTAGACTTTGCCTTGGCGGTGCCATCTCGTTTCATGGCCTAGCCAATGGCCAAAAAATGCCGCACGGCCTGGCTGCGCTGTTTGCATCGCAGATGGGTTGCGCATCGGCGATGGGCTACTGACATTTACTGCACAACAAGGCGTAGATAGGAATTTACCCTTGGTTTTGGGAAAGATGTTGAAAGTACTTGTACCTATTGCAGGATAACGGGAATCCCACTCCGGCTAATTGTCAATAGGGTTATGCTACTCTCAGTTGGCGGTGTAGTTTAGTAACATTAATATTAAATACGCATCTACGTACTCCCATTAGAATAGAGAGCATCCTAGTGCGGGGCTTAGCTTTACGCTAGCTGCTGTTAGCGACAGGAGGAGCTCTTTACCAGACCAGGGTCTAAAAGAATCTTTGCGGAGCGCAAAAACCGGAAACCGATTATGCAAGCGACAGTACAGCCTATAAGTTGTAGGACAAAATAGCACTCGGACACCGCGAGCGTGAGCGAGAGAGACTAAAAATAACTTATATATGGCGAACGGTAGATTCCTCTATATCTTATTTAGAAGAAGTTAGCGCGTAATTATATAACTAGTCCTAGTCTCTCTACTTTTTTTATTATTATAGTTTCTCTATGTATTTAAGCTTTATTTATTTTATTTTAATTAATTAATTTAGTTATAATTCTCTATAATTACTTTTACCCCTTATTTCTTATATAGGGACACTTTTATCTAATACCTTATATTACTAACCCTTAAACTTTAACTCCGACTTTATTAAATAGTAAGATATAAAACTCTAATATTATTTTAAATAGACGTATATTCCCTTATAATAATTACTTCTTAACTTTTAATACTAGTACGTAGTAGTGCTTGTATATATATAGTAATTAGTAATAAAAAACCCCTATAGTACCTTATAAGGTCTAATAACTACTCCTCCTTTTATTATAAGTAAGAAGCTTATTAATAAGTAAAGAAACGTACTAATTATTACAGATATAGTATTTACCTTATATAATTATATAAATTAAATAGTAGTAAAACAACTATATCTTAAATAATATATATATTAAGAATTCGCTACTACAGCCTTATTAAACTAATAAACTCCTCTAATAACGCTAGTAGAGAGAACGGCCAACCTATACTAGTTATAACCTTATACTAGAGGTAATAGTTTATAGATATAACTAAAGGGGAAAGTGCTATATATAGTTCTAAATAGTATAAAGTCTTACTAAGTATAATTACTATTATAGTCCTACTAGTACTTATTCCTTATAAATATAAATAATTTAAAACTTCTAGTAACTTTTAAAGCTTACACTAGAGTATCTCTCTATAGCTTTAAAAATTATAGTATTTATATAAAAAATTACTAATTATTTAACTATATAATAACTATATTACTAAAATATATAGAGCCTTTCTATTTTTATATATACTTATAATAATAGTATTACGCTTGTAATACTTAATCTACTTACTAAAGTGTAAGTATCTAGAGCTGTTTATATTTTATTTTATTTTATACCTCTCTTATTTTATCGTATCCCCTTTAATAAGTTAAAACTAAATTTT
This sequence comes from Pleoardoris graminearum, assembly GCA_030770415.1. Lineage (NCBI taxonomy): Eukaryota > Fungi > Ascomycota > Dothideomycetes > Pleosporales > Didymosphaeriaceae > Pleoardoris > Pleoardoris graminearum. The sequence continues at coordinate 106,379 of JASEKS010000167.1, forward strand.
AGTTACTTCTTAGTCTAGGAACCGGCGCTAGTAGTCTTAAAAAAGATAGAAATATAATAGACTTAATTAGGTTTTTTATTTAATAATTAGTAAAAAGAATAATAATAGATTTTAGAACTTTAGAGTAATATAAGTAACTTATTTTTATATTATACGTATTACTAGATATTAAATTATATTTAAAATTATATAACAGCTGTATTAAGCGGTTAAAATATTTTAGTTAATAAAATAAGTACTAAGTCTTTAATACTACTTCTAATTGTATTTTAAATATAATAATTTTTTAAGCACTTATATAATCTGCACAGCCGTATACCCTATAATAAAATACTTATAGATAGATAAAATAAGACGTGCGAAGTCGCCCTCTATTAGTAAAAATTAGTAATTTAAATCTACTAGAGGTATTAATTAATATAGTAGCCCTATATACAGGGGGGCGACATTAGGAAAAGCGTAATCGAAAAAGTTATTATTTTTAAAATAATATAACTTTTTAGTTATAAGGCCTAAAAATATAAAAAAAAAATAATATTTTAAAGAAAAAAACTAGCGTATTCTATTTACCCTGTTAGGGGCTGCTTAGTAAGTCTCTAAACGGGTAGAAAAAGTTTAGTAAATATAAAAATTTTTAAAACTATATTTTAGACTATTATAACTTTTTATTTAACTAATAAATTTGGCTAGTTTTTATATATAATATAATAGTATCGATAATATATAAGTAGGTAGGATATTTTTATATATTTATATATTAATTATATAATTATTATAAAGGCATATATATACTTCTCCTTTTTCGAACCCCCTTTTGGGTCGCCCCGAGCCACCACAGCCACACTTTTTATTCGATTAATATATAAATATATATATATATAATTATTAATAAAAGTTAAATTTTTACATTTTTAATAATAAACTAGTAAATAATATATTGCTAGTTCCTCCTAAGTAGGAGGCGAAAAACTACTCTACTTAGGTAACTTAAGTATAAAACTATGTTATATTTACTAGAATTTATATATAGAGTTTACTATTACTTTAATAGTATTTATTTAATATAGTTTAATTTAATTTTATAATATTATACCTTTTAAAGCGCTAAAACTCTTAATATAAAGTTTTTCTGCTACTATTACTAGTAGCTTTCTCTAATACTTAATAATTTAATAATAATAATCTTTTTACTAACTCTCTATCTATAAGGATAATTTTAATCCCTAATAAAGTACTAATTAATTTAAGCCTCTTTACGCGCCTTTACTAGTTATAATTTAAAAAATTATATATTTTAAAATACTACTACTACTACTACCGCTTACTATAAGTATTTATACTTAATAACCCTTTTACGCTTTTATTTTTACCTAGTCCCTCTTTTTATATATATATAAGTATATACTCTATACTTACTCTAACTATAACTTAAAGTTATAGATTTTATCTTTATAGTATACTACTAGCTTTTTTATACTTTTAATAATAATTACTGTACGCTTTTAAGGCGACCTATTAATAGTATTATATAAAGTAGTAAAAGTATTTACTTATTATATATATTACTATTAGATAACTAAATTACTATATACTAAGGTAATAATACTAAGCTTAAATATAGTAAAAGCTACTATATCTAGCTAAAAAAAATATATATACTACTTAGACTAAATAAAATTATTTTATATAATTCTTTAACATTCTCGATCTTTAATTTAGTAATTTATAAAATATAAAGATATAAGTATTTATTTATAGCCGTATAGAGGTTATATAAAAAACTTATTTATATTTTATTCTTTAACGCCTTATTAGTTTTAATAGTAAAGCGTAAATACTACTTAAACTTATTAAATATAGCGATTAGGCAACGTTAATAATAGAGGAAGTTTATATAGTAACTATATAGATTTTATAGTTTACTATTTATACTATATATATAGCCCTTAACGTAATTATATTATATTACGCTAAGTATTTTAGTGCCCGCTAATATAGACTACTAGTTTAAAACTAACTGCTAGCCTACTAGTATATTTATTATTTAATTAAGTAACTATTTAAATAGATATTATCTTTAGTTAACTTTTATAAGTTTAGCTTTTAATTATTACGTATACGGTTTAGTATCTAATAAAATTCTTTTACTATATTTATACCCTTAGATTGTCGTCCAGGCGTACTTATTACTTTTTAATATATTACTAGTATTTAGTATAGTAGCCTTTAGCTTCTATAACCGCCTTATATTAGTTAGAAACGAATAAAATATAGTTATTAATAACTTTTTATAGTATATTATTTTACTTCTTTATAATAATTCTTTTAAAGGCCTCTATACTATTTAAACTTAATCCTATACCTAAATTAGCCTTTTTATTATTATGTACTTTAGAGCGACACATTAAGTATAAAGGTATACATATACTCCTCCTTTTTTAAAACCCCTTTTAGTCGCCCCGAGCCATCACAGCCACACTATTTTTTTAATTAATATATAATTATATATATATAGTTTAGATTTTAAATAACCCTATATATTTTTTATAGGAGCTAAATCAGGACTATAGGCTAGGTAAAAATAAAATTTAATTTTATTATTTTTAAACTACGTTAAAATGTCTGTAGTTTTATAAAGAAAGGCGTTTTCTTATTAAAATTACTAGCCTAAATTAATATTAATATAAAGTTTATAATTATAATATAATAAAATAGTAAAATATATATATATATATATTATATTAAAAAAAGAACTAAAAAATATATTAAGTTACTTACCCCTATTTATCTTTAGTTTAACTTTAAGTATAAAAACTTTATTTATATAGTCCTTACTAGTAAAAGAAGTAAAAGAATTAGGTATTTTAATAAATACTAAATTACTTCTCCCTCTTATCTAAATTGCACCCTAAACTTGTAGGATAAGATCTTATCTTATAAAATAATTAGTATAATTAATATTAAAAAACTAAAACTATAACTTAAAAATATATAAAACGTTATATATTTTAATATTTTAAAAAATTAAAATAACTTACTTTGTAATTAGCTAACAGCTAGTTCTTTTTTAACTTTATTATTACCCCTTTTTCTATAATATTATTTATTTTAGTATCCTCTTTATATTACTAATTTATTAAAAAATATAATTTTTTTTATATTTATATTTTTAATATTTTTTATATTCTCTTTAGCGTATTTTAATCCTGTTTTAATATTTTCTTTATTTATTATTAGTTTTTTTGTACTTATATTAATTATATAATTCTCCTCTTTTAAAACTCTTTTTAATTATCTTATTATAATTTCTAGATTATTTTTTAATAGTATTCTTTTATTTTCCTTTTTAGGACTTCTAGTTAAATCTCTATTAATAACTCTTTTATCTTTTTTAGTTAACTTTTTTATACTCCCTATATAAACCTTTTTTATATTATTATTATTATATTTTTTATTATTTTTAACGTTAATACGGCTTATAGTATTATAAATAGTAAAAAAGACTTTTCTAAAATAATAGTAATTAAAAAAAGAGAATTATTTACTTTTAAAAGTAAATTAACTTTATTTTCGAGTTTTAAGAGATTTAGCGCTATTTTAAGAGAATAGGAGTTTAAGTTTATAAAAGTTAAAAGATATTATTATATACTATAATATTAATAATACATTACGTAATTAGTAATTATATAAGTAAGAGCTAAATTTTTACTAATTATATAAATTTATTCTAATATAATAAATTCTTATTAAAAATTAGGTTACGTGACCTACGCCTGCCCTAGAATAGTATAGTTAAATTTTATTTAAATATATTTATAAACTAAAAATTTATAGGGACCTAAAAAAAGTACTAAAAAATTATTAGAGTTAAGTAATTTTAGTTTATTATATATACTCACTAAGTAGTAATTTAAATCACTATATAAATCTTCCTAATTTTCTCTTTAAAACGGTATCATTTACGTATTTTTAGGCTTAGTAATTAATTTTATATTAATTTTTAAAAATAGTAACTTTTTCGATTACCTCTTTTTTAATATCACCCTCCTGTAAATAGATCTTAATAATGTTAATCCAAAAAGGGTACTTTTTAGGACCTTTCTATTAATAAATATTAATAAAAGCACCTTCTCTTTAATTTATTATATTTTAAGAAGCTTCTTAGTCGCTAAGCTAAAACTAAAATAAATGCTATAGACTATATTTTAAGATTTTAATTAAAATTAAAAATATATTAAAGCTGTAAAAGTCTAAATAGGTACTATACTATTTAATTATAAATTAGTAGTTCTATTATATCTAGGCGTAAAGTATCTAATTCTATTTTATTTAAGTATAAGGCGTCTAATTTTACCCTATTTAGGTATGAGATATTATTTTAACTATTAAGTAAACTAGTTCCTACTCCTATATATTATATAATAAAAGGTTAATACAGTTTATATAATAAAGGTATATATATATTCCTCCTTTCTTAAAACCCCTTTTAGTCGCCCTGAGCTACCACAGCCACACTATTTGTTCGATTAATATATAAATATAAATATATATAGTTTATATATATATATAATTATATTACTTAGTCCTATAAATAAGCGTTTACAGTATATTACTTAAAAGTATTTATTAAATTTTTTATCTAAACCTATTTATTATTATAGTATAGTATTTAAGTATTTTCTAAACTTATACTTTCTTATATAATATAAAAGTTAGCTACTCTCAACTATTTTAAAAAAAATTACTTATAAACTACATAGGTCTAAATTTAATTGTAAAAAATAATTTAGTTTAGGGACTTACTATAGTATTATCTTTAATTATATTGTTAATTTTACTGTTTAATTAGAATCTCTAGAAAATAATTATAAAATTTACTAATATCTATTTATTATCTATTATATCTACTACTTAAAAACTTTATTTTTAAACTTATATTACTATAAAGCTCTATTAAAATAAAAATTACCTATATAAATTTATTATATATAAAATTCTACGTAAAAAGGCTTAACTATTTATAATAAAGGCTAGGAAAAGGCAGTTAATAGGCGAAAATAGACTAATTCTAGCAATAGATATATTATATATCTAGCTAAAAATAAAATAGAATATAGGGATAGTATTATTAAAAAAAATATAAAAAAAGCTAATAGATTAATAGCTTTAACGTTATATAATAATAAAGAAAAGTATTAATATTTTATTTAGGTTATATAGAATAATATATATCGGATATTATAATATAAATAAAAAAAAACTTAGTAATAAAAATAAAATCTAAAATATTACTATAAACTATAATTTATTAAAATTATTAATATAAAACTACTATAGCTTATATTTATATATACCTTTAAGCGTATAGTACTTTCTATTTTTTATTATTTTTATATACTATTAATTACTTAAATAAAGCTATTCCGTAATATATTAGTTATAATAGAGTTTACTTAACTAAGACTAGTAGTAAGCCTTTTCTATTATAGGGTAGGTTAAGAATTAAGGTAAGTAAAGGTGACTATTAAGTTAGTAAATAAACGTTAATAGTATTAAGTAACCTATAAAATTAATAATAAAGTTTAACCTATATAGCACTCCCTTTATTTTATATATATAAAATATACTAATAGCTTTATAGCTCTATATATACGGAGCTATAGAACTAAAGATTTATAAATTTAAAAAATAGAACTATAGATTTTATTATATAATTTTATTATATATTTATATTATACTTTATATTTAACCTATAGGCGTAATTTTTTAAGTTAGACTTCTATAGATTCTTATTACTTTTATCGAAAAGTAATAAGTACGCCTAGATAACGATCCAGGGGTATAAACGCAGTAAGGGAACTCTGTTAAGTGTTAAAACGTGTACGTAATAACTTATTACTTTTATAATATTATTATAACGTAGTAGTTATAATACTATTTTTTTTAGCCTAAAATTTTTTTAAGTCTTAGGGCTAAACTATATTAATAGGATAAGCTCTACTAGATTTATTTTAATTATAACCTTCTATAGCTTCCTATAAAACTTTTAAACGTATTATACGTACTAATAAAATTAGTTATTATAAGTTTTTTATCGAAAAGTAAAAGTACGCCTAGACCTCGATCCAGGGGTACAAACGTAGTAAGGGAACTCTATTAGATACTAAACTATGTACGCAATAATTAAAAGCTAGCGTTATAAGTTTTTTATAATACCCTATTTTTATTACTCTAAACTTAATATATTTTATATTATTTCTCCTTATAATACCCCTAAGAAATTAGCCTATAAGACTTATATTTATTTTAATATTTATGGCTTCTATAATATAAACGGGATATTAGTCTTAAATTATATATATTTTTAAATAGTATATATTTATAGATTTATAACTTTTAGTATAATTTATTAATTATTTTTATACTAAAATATAAGCTAAACTTATTCTCGCGGAGAAGGAGTAAAAGTAAATTTTAAATAAATTAGCTATTACCTTTACTAAGCTAGCGCGTTTTTAAAAGTAAAAAGAATTTCTTAATAAATAAAAATAATAGTTATTTAGCGCTTCTTAAAAAGGAGTTAAATTAGAAAAAAAATAAAACTAAAAACTACTAGTTTATACAACGGTCTAATAGAGGGGCTTTTAATAAACGTTTTAGATAACGTTTATATCTTTATTAATAATAGTAATTTTTATAAATTTCTACTAAGTATTTTAGGGACTAATTCTCTATTTTTAAATTTTTTTTAAGAGATTAGTCTAGCTAGAACTTTTTTAGTTTCTTAAAGTAGATAATTTTTTTTTTAGATTTTTATATATTATTTTATAGTTTTCCTTTTTTTTTATTACCTAATTATTTAACTCTATAATAGTCTTACCGGTTTATTACTTAATAGTTTATAATATTATTAACCTTCTACTATTATTCTTTTTTATACGTATTAGTTTTATAAACTATAGATTTAGCATCCTATAGTACCCTTTTTAATAATATAATATAAAAAAAACTAGGTATACTTTTATACTATTTAGTAGTTATAAATAAAGGCATACACATACTCCTCCTTTTTTAAAACCCCTTTTAGTCGCCCCGAGCCACCACAGCCACACTATTTGTTCGATTAGTATATAAATATAAATATATTTAGTAGTTATAATTTATACGTAACTAGTATAATTTATTTTAAAATTTTATATAGGCTAATTTTAAGGTAATCTAATTTATCTAAAAGTTTTATACTAATAACGTTTTTTTATAGTAGCTAAATTGTTTCTTTATTTTTAAAAGTAGGTATATTTATATATTTTTAGTTATAGTACTTACGTATCTTTTAATATAAAAAAAATAGTATCTTATTATAATTATATATAAATTTAAATAATTTTCTAGACGTACGCCATTTTATTTATACTTTATAATTTTATAATTTTAAGTATTTAGTATAGCGCAGAATTATACCTATAGTTTATAAAAAATAATATAATTTTAGTTACGCTATTCTATAAGCTATTATATATAAATTAGGCTAGTAGAAGTAATCCTACCTAATTATTTTATTAGTAGTTTAAATAGCACTTAAGGTATTATTTTACTATTTAGTTTATTTATTCTATCTATCTATTTATTTATAAGTAATAGGCTGTAAATATACTATATTTAATTTTTATAAAAGAGAATACTATTAACTATAATTTAGATATAAATTTACTATTTTTATTTATAATAATTTTATTTAAAATACTATATTATGCTACTACTATTAAAAAAAATCTAAAGGCTACTTATTCTACTAAACTCCTTTTCTAGTAGAGAATAAAGTATATGTATTTTATAGCTCTAATACGCGCTTATAATTTTTTTTTATTTTTAATAAAAGCACTTTTAAATTTTACTTTCTATAAATAATATTTTTGTTCTTTTTAATAATTATATTATAACTAGTACGCTTAAAGAAAGCCTCTAAAAAAAATCTTTTATAGTATTTTAATAGAATAAAACGCCACAATATAAAAAAAATAATAATATAAAATTTTAAAACTAATAGTAATACTACTAAAAAAAATAATAGGATTATAAAAATAGCTAAAGTAGTTAAATAGACTTAATTTAATACTATAATAGTACTTTTATACTATAAAAATATAGTATAAGCTAACTTATTAAAAAAAAATAGCGCTGTATTATAAAATACTAGAGGACGTATAATAAAAGGGCCTAATTTATTTTTAGTTTTTAGATATAATTTTATCCCTCTTCTAAAATAAGTCCTAGAGTCTAAAACCTATCTCTAAATCTAACAGAATTATAAAGATCTATTTAACTTATTAAATTAGTATAATTAGCTATTAGTAAAGCGTAGAAAAACGTAACTAAGTAGTAAATAAGTTGCCTAAAAGGTAAGTAAACTAAAAATAATAAACGCCTAAGTAAAGTAGTACTACTTACTAGCTATAGTAAAAATAAAAGCACTAGAAAAATTTAACTATTAACCTAAATATTAAGAAACGTTTTTTTTATTTTTAACTAAACTAATAATCGACTTTTTTTTTAAAAAAAAAAATAGACTCTAGTTGTTAGTATATTTATCTAATTAGAAAATAACTATATCTTTTCTATATTATATCTTAAAAACGTCTCTCTTTATTATTTTATTTTTAGGTTATTTTATTACTAAATAAAGTTATATTAAATTACTAATTTATATAATTTAATTAAATCTAGTTCGCTACGCTAGTCCTATTTAAAAATAATTTTTAATTTTATCTAACTTTAGATAGTAATTTTTATTCTAATATATTTTATTTATATTTATAAATATAATATATTCTATATAAGAATTTTAGCTTTCTATAATTCTAAATTAATTTTTTAGTAGTACTCTATACTTTTAAAAATTTTTATATTTACTATATAAAAGAGTCGCGTTTAAAGAATAATATAATAAAAAAGAAAATTAAACTCCTAATATATAAAAAACTGTAAAAATTTAAAAAAAAATTATATTTTTAGATACTTGCCTACTATACTACCTCGTCTAATAATTAACTCTTTAATATAATTTATTATATATATTATATATTTATATATTAATTAAATAAAATATATAGTTATAGCGACTCGGAACGACTAAAAGGGATTTAAAAAAGGAGTAATATATATATATTATTATACTTAATGTGTTAAAAAAGCTAGGTAAAATTATATATATTTATATACTTATTAAATAAAGTAGTATAGCTGTAGTAGCTTAGAGTAACTAAAAGGAGTTTTAAAAACAAAGGAGTATATTTATATATCTTTATACTTAATATATTAAAACATCTAGGTAATTAATTATATATATATATAGTCTAGTTAAGTAATTTAATATTAAATTTATTTTATTACTTAATTATGTTTGTTACTTTTCCATTTAGGTAATATTTTATTTTTAATTAGATATAGATTACTATACCAATCTAGTATAAAAATAAAGTAAATCTACTTAAGTAATAAACTAGTATAATATTTAATAAATTACTAATATAGATATTAATAAGGAAAGAATAAAATTTAAACTAATAACTTATAATATTACTATTATTAATAACTAAATATAAAATTTATTATTTTGTACTATGTTTCTATTTACTAGGTTTTATATAATTTTTTTATATTATTACTAATACCTTTTTCGACATATTAAGTATAAAGGTATACATATACTCCTCCTTTGTTAAAACCCCTTTTAGTCGCCCCGAGTCACTACAGTTACACTATTTATTAGATTAGTATATAAATATATATATATATATTACTAATACTATTCTTACTAAATTTTTTATTTTATAACTATTTTATTACTATTATAATTATTACTACTACTCTTAATATTAGTATAGTTATAGTTATATTTTACCTTTTTTGAAACCCCTTTTGGTGGCCCCGAGCCACCACAGCCACACTATTTGTTCGATTAGTATACAAATATATAGTTATAGTTATTTTATTATTTAATATAGTTATTAGATATTATATTTTTATTCTTATTTCTTTAATTAAAGCTACGCTTTTAATATAGTATCTTTATTTAAAAAATAATTACTTTAGTATTTTTATATAATTAATATAAAATAACTATATAATAATTAAAATGTAATATAAATATATAATACGTAGTTATATATTAGTACGTTATATTAAGAACGGTTATAATAAATTAAAATAGTAATATATAAGTAAATAATATTTTTAATTTACTACTAGACGTTTATTTATAAATAATAATAATAATAATAATAATAATAATAATAATAATAATAATAATAACTTTTTAAAAGTAGTACTATACTATACAGTATAAATATATATTATTACCTTTAGTATTCTATTTAGTATAATATAAAAAATTATATATATTTATATATTAATTAAATAAATAGTATATTTGTAGTAACTTAGAGTAAATAAAAAGAGTTTTATAAAAAAGAAGTATATATATACCTTTAAATTAAAAATTATAATATATAGTCTACTATACTATATAGCTGTATTAATCTTTTTTTTAAATAAATATTTTTAAACATATTATATTATATTATATAATAGTTTAATAATTAATTTGTACTAACCAAACTAAAAATATTTTTATAATTTATATATTTACTTTTTTAATTATATTTAGGAGAATAACTTTTTTTTATATTATACCTTTTTTAGACTAGTATTTTAATGCTATACTTTATCTTCTTTTTTACTATAGTTTAATAATCTTTTAAACGTAATATATATAGTATTTTTTTATATAACTAAATTTTTTTTATACTAAAAACCTTTTTATATTTTAGTTTTTTTACATAAATTATATAGTATATATATAATATAAAATAACTATATTATAAGTAGTATAATGCTAATACTTATATATTAAAAATTATAACTTTTAATAGTATATTATTCTATTATTAATATTATTTTAATTTATTAGTTTAATAATTTAAATATAATAGTACTAGTTATAGTATTTAAAAAATAATTTATTTTATTAACTATACTTATAGTTTTTATAAAAAAGAAAAAAAATAGTAAAAAGTTATTATTAGTAATTATTTAGTTATATAGAAAACTACTATATATATTATATAGTCTAATAATTAGTTTTTAATATAACTATACTAAGTTTAAATTTTAAAAAAATACTATATCTACTAAAGTAAGTATATAATATTTATTTAATAGTACTTAATAGTTATATAGCTTAAAATAATTTATTATTATATATAATAATTTATACTTATATATTAACTTTTCTAAACTAATATTAATTAGATATTTATAAAAAAGAGTTATTAATATATTATAGAATTTAAAATACTAGTTATTAATAATAATATACTACTATTTTATAATTTAGATACCTGCTTCTACTATATTAAAAATAAAATTTTTATAAAATATATATTTTTCACTCGCTTTAGTCTATACTATAAAGTATATTATATACTCTAAGCTTTTAGATTAAACTAAATAAATATAAAATATAAAATAGTAAGTATATTTAATATAATTAATATATTACTATTTATTTTTATTAGTAATCTATTATATAAAAACAAGTAAGCTGTACTATTAAAACACTAGGCTAAAAATAATATAACCTAAAAAAAGTTAATTTTTTAGATATAGTTAAAAGAATAAGCGTATATAAGAATTATAAAAAATATTTCTCTTTTAATAAGTATAGAATTAAGTAGGTAATTTATAGAAGTTAATATTTAAATAAAATAATTTTATATTTATAAATATAAAGTTACTATAACTAGATTAAAAAAAGTTATTTAAGTAAGTAAAAAGTATACTAAAGATCCGCTACTTATAGGTATTACTAAATAAAAAATATTAAAATTTCTATAAATTTACTACTATATAAAATAGTTTATTAATAAAAATAAATTATAAAAAATATTACGGATAACTATAAAACTAATAATAATTATATTAATATTAGTAATTATAAAATACTATAATTATTTAATAAATATATAAAAGTATTATATATAATAGTTTAAGCCTTAAATACTATAGATAATTTTAATTAAAATATATATTTATATACTAATCGAACAAATAGTGTGGCTGTGGTGGCTCGGGGCGACTAAAAGGGGTTTTAAAAAAGAAGAAGTATGTGCATACCTTTATATTTAATTAAAATAATATAAAATAATAATTAGTAATATATAGAGAAGTATTATAGTTTAGGAGTATAAGAAATATTTAAAAGTAAATAAAAAAGGTTTTTAAGAGAGAATAATAAATATTTTAATATTAAAAAATATAAATAAATAGCTTATTATATAACTTAGTAAAAAAAATTCTATATTTATTATTTTATTATAATTTTAAAATCTCTAAGTCTCTGTTGAGACTAGTTGTCATAGTATTTTATTTTTACCTATTTTTATATTAAGGACGTAGCGTATACTAAGTTAATACAGCTCCTGCAGATAAAAGTAAAGAAATAAGCTCTTCTACTTTTGCGTTCTTTGTCTGGAGCTTCATCTTTGTGGTCCGTATGGGCGGGTAGAGCCGAAGAATTGGCCACTGATGTATGTTGGCGCTCGGAATAAACATAACAAAGAGCAGCGTGCCAGACAGCAGGACCGAAGATGAGGGTATAAAGATCGGCACGCCCGGGGGTAGAGCAAATGGTGCCTGGCAAAGCGGCGCCTGGTCTTCGTCCCCAGGTCAGTTTGCTCGGAGCAGCACCATGTCTAGATTATTTTGACGGGCACTAACGTATCTGGATAGGCCGACGCGAGCCAGATCAGGACTAAGTTTTAATACCAGACAGTCTAGATGTTGTTTCGTGACCACATCCTACGTCACCTCTTGAACGCTGTGACGGTCGACGGCAACGTTGATTCACCTGACGCTGTACATACTTTCTTCACATAACCACCTCCCGACCTACAGCAGCCTACGGAACTTTGCGCTTCACACGCAGCATTGTGCGGAGTATAGGTACCTACGTGATCCTCTCCTCGCTTCTGCTCCTTTGTACAATGACTTCACGAGGCGCCACAACATAGTTAAAATTGTCCCTCCATTCTTTGTCTCTTTCCTTTGTTCTGCAAATAGCTCTCCGCACCTATAATAACACCCATCGCAATCATGGACCGTCCCACAGATATTCCTCCCATACCAGAACCTCCCCGAACATCCATGAAAATGTCAACGGTAACGAATAGAAGGCCGGATCCGACGTCTTCTGAGCCGCCACCGCCGCCTACGTCCAGCGAAGGACCGCGATCTACAAGGGAGCCTTCGAGGGCGCCCTCGAGTTCCGCTCCTCCGCCAACGTCGTCGGAACCGGGGCCAACGACAGAGCCAACACCAGAGCCAACGTCTACGTCTGAGCCTCCACCTCCCCCGCCACCATCTACATCGGAGCCTCCTCCGCCTACAAGTTCAGCGCCTAGTTCAGAACCCGCGCCATCTCCGACGTCCGGCACTATCCCACCGCCGGGCTCAGAGCTTCCCTCGTCAACAATCACATCTATCGACCCAACCATCACCTCTTCCATTTCATCTACAACCCTTGTTCCAACCGCACCCACCACTTCCCCCGCCCTCCCAACTACCCACTCCCTCCCGTCCGCCGGCGGCCTCTCCACCCCCGCAAAGGTCGGCCTCGGCGCCGGCCTCGGTGGTGCCCTCGCACTCGTCATCCTCGTCGCCCTCATTCACTTCGGCCGCAAGCGCCACCATAATCACCAGGCGAACAAAAAGCGCGTGCAGGACATCGAAGACAATGCGCAGCTGGCGGCCTTCCAGGCGCAGATGGCGCAGGCGGAGCCCTCGCAAGCGCAGAAGAGTGGAGCGCACGGGAGGGGCTCGGCGATGTTCGGCATCCACCCGACGCGGTTCGGGGATGTCGAGCAGGAAAGTGTGCAACATAGTCGGAAATATCAGCCGTATTCGCCGCAAGGTGGTGGGGGCGGGTATCGGGGGTTTACATATGGGGTTAATTGACGGGCGGGGTGGGCCGGATGCAGACGTAACGAATGGCTATCGGCCAGCCGATGGTCGTCGTATTATGCACGTCTTTGGTTGACTTTGCGCTGCATCTCGTCCCTAAAATAGAATATAAATTACCCCATAAGTCGCGCGCTGAATCCTAGTAATTATATATAAAATCTATGAAGTCGCTAAACAGGACGTACGTATAACTACTACTATATAGTGCTTAACGAATGCGGCTTCATCCTTACACGCAGCTGCAACAACGTTCTGTGCTGACCTGCAGGCAAGGGTCTGTCGCTCCACTTGCCATATGCAGTAAAGTACGCTTTTTGAGTAGCACGTGATAGCGAGCTGAATAGACAGCTTTTGGGGCTACGCTCGCCAGTACAGAAAACGAAGATACAGAAAGAATTAGTCATGGGCATAGAACAACTATCGTTAAGAATGTCTAGGTTCGCAACACAGAAGTCTATATATGTTCACACATACTAATGTTAGAGCAGCTAATACGCGGCGGGTTTCTTAAGCAGGGGATTAAGAGCGGGGTGATTAAGGTTATGCCGCCGGAGGTAGTAGGCGGCTTGGAAAAAGTTCCTAGGGGAATTGATATGGTTTTCAAAGGCGTGAGCGGTAAGAAGGTGGTTGTTGAGCCTTGGGCTTGAATTTCGCCGTAGCAGATGCCTCTTGGAACCACTATTCTCTCAGGTGCGCTTAACTACCGGAATTGGGCGGAACAGACGGAGGCTAAACTCCATTGCACAATGTGAAAAAAGCCATCCATCCGTAATTTCTGAGTCTTCTGACGCTTCTCACCACCCGTAAAGTGCATTTGTAATCCACGCATTGCATAAGCGACTTAACACGTAATAGAATTGCACACTAGTGTCTCGACGCTACACTTTACCTCTTTTTGCATGATAGAATTGCACACTGACTAATGAAACCTAACGTCGGTGGCATACTTATAGGCCGACTCGCCTTGGGGTTTAGCCTTCATTTTATTAGCAACGGTACATTCGAAACAGTTGAAGTTTATAGACGGTACGCGAGCATGGCATACCCAACAACATACCGTGCCTTTCGCCGTTCAAAAGGACCATGTCCTCGTTCTATCGTTCTCTCGACCGAAACACTGCCCGAATCGCCTGGGCCTAATGAAGTCATCATCCGCATCCACGCTGTTTCCCTGAATTACCGGGACGTCGCAATGCTGCACGAGGGTAAATATCCCGTGCCCACTGAGGATGGGGGCATATCCGCATCAGACTGCGCAGCCGAAGTCGTTGCTATCGGCGCTTCCGTCAAATCTTTCGAAATCGGAGACCATGTAGCACCCACAATCAATCTTGCGCTCTTAACCGGAGATGAGAGAGACGAAGAAGCGATTGGGTTGGGCGGGAACGGGCCGGGTTTGCTGAGAGAGTACGCGATATTCGAAGAGAAGCATTTGGTGAAGCTGCCGCAGCACCTTTCGTGGGAAGAGGTTCGTTATTTAGTGGTTTTAGTTGGGAAGGAGCTGTAGGGCTCTGGCTGATGAGATGGGGTAGGCTTCGACGATTACTTGTGCTGGAATAACGGCGTGGACGTCACTTGACGGGCTAAGGGGATTGACGCAAGGAGCGACTGCGCTGCTCCAAGGCAAGTAGTCCCCTTTTTCATTGTCCTCTAAGCATTCGCTAACGATTGAAGGCACTGGCGGCGTAAGCATGTTTACGCTCCTCCTATGCCTCGCCGCAGGAATCACCCCTATAATCACCTCTTCTTCCAACACCAAGCTGGAAAAGCTTAAGCAGCTCAACCCTCACGTCCGAGGCATCAATTACAAGCAGCATGCCGATGTTGCAGCAGAAGCTCTGCGACTCACGAATGGAAAAGGGGTTGACTATGTCCTCAACAACGCCGGCGTAGTCTCGATTCCTTCGGATCTGAAAGCGCTGCGCAAAGTTGGAGGGATTATTGCTCTTGTAGGTTTCTTGGATGCATCTGAAGCGCAATGGAAGCCCGAAGTTCTCTTTGCCCTCCTAGAGAAAGCGGCTAGATTGCAGTAAGTCAGCTATTTTGTTCCGGTTCCGTCCTCGTTTGCAGAGTCGTACCTTTACTGATGTTGGTTTTTAGAGGAATCCTAGGAGGATCAAAGGCCGACTACGAAGCCCTTAACAAGTTCCTGGAAGCGAAGAAAGTTCGTCTCGATGCACTTATCGATCGGACTTTTGCTTTCGAAGATTCCCCAGCCGCCTTTGAGTACTTGGCGTCGGGACAGCATGTTGGGAAGGTGGTAATCAAGTTCTAATTGAAGAGCTTTCGTAAGAGATTGTGGCTGTAGGTTTTGTATTTACAGATACAACATGGAAGGCACATATATCATACCTTCAGTAATACAGAAACTCTCCTCTCAGATCATTCTTGCTCCTGGTACCCGAGATCTTGTTCAAAGTAAAGAAGATTTCTTTAGTAATTATAGTAACACCGGAAGTCTACGCAAAAGCAAGGTTTACTACTCCGTTAGGATTTTGATTTACATCATAACAATTATTAACAAGAATTGTTTTAGATTATATACCGACGGAAGGACTTATTTCTTTACGTTTATCCGTGGGAGCTGTATCGACTTCGTGTACGCTACGTTCTCACTTTAATACAGAGGTAGGTAGAACTAAGGCGCTATAACTAGGGCCTATTAAATATAGGATTTTTCGAATTTTATAGCTAGTAGAGCGATGACTCAACTGACGACTTATTGGGCTGCAGCGGCAACGACGGCGGGCCGACGGAAGGACTTATATGCGCTGTATAACTATCTTTGCCAAAACGAAAAGATGGTGCCCAGTACAGCAAACACTTGGACTTGGTCGCACTATGGAATATCCAGGAATCAAAGAGCGACTGTCTTATTGAATGAGAGACTACGGCCAGTGATGCTGAAAGCTACCTAGGGAAGAAAAGAAAAGAATGCGTGGATTCCGACCAATGGAACATAATTGCAGGACCACAAATGATAGCAAACCAAAGAGTGAGAATGCTGTAAACCCAGATCCAATGGTTTGAACCTGAGTGTAGTCGACCATGGCTTTTAGAGACTGTATTGTGCTGATACCAGTAGAGAGAAGAAAAGCTGGCGGAAGCCAGAACACTGCGAAATGCAGATAGATGATCGGGAGAAAGTGCAAACAAAACAGTAAAAGAACAAAAGAAAAAAGACCCTAGCAGGCGTTGTCAAAAAGGATATGCGGTCGCGTAGCGATAGCGGATTGTGTTAATAACAAGTAAGAAAAGCTCATAGGAAAAAGAAAGGGAAGACTGATGGAAGATCGTAGCAACGGAAGGTAAAACGAGTGTTTGAAGTAACGACAGGGATAGAAACACTCGCGACAGACTTAGAGGTAGAACATTGTGTTGTCGAGACCCGCCCTCCATGGTAGAGTATTGTTGTTAGTGGTGTAGACTACTGGCATCTCTGTCTTGGATGCCTCCGATGCCTCTGCATCAGAAGACTCCTCATTCTTGTCTGCTTCTGGCGCTTCGTCTTCTTTCATAAGAAGATTGCGTTCAATACGCTGCCTGATTGCATCTTGATTACTCTTCAATTCTGATAGAGTTAAGCCCTTAGCAATTTTGCGCCGGTAGGTTTCCCTACTCGAGTTATTCCTGGCCTCGCGATGAAAGTAGTCGAACATGCGGTGTGCGAGTTTGCGCGCGAAATGCAGAGGAAGAGCAGTGCCCCCGAGCTGATTGTTCTCATTAAGCTTTTGAGTAAATTCCTTCAGTTGCTTTTGGGAAAACTGGAGATCATTATGCATAACGTAATATCTGAGTTTTGCCTTTGCGTCGTTGTCCTCAGTGGTGTAATACCATAATGGGTCCACAAAATCGGGTTCCTTGGTTTCCGCGTAGTCAGGACAGTCAGTGTTTCGATTGATGACAATGTAGGTGACGCTCGGGCTGGATGTCCACCTTTCTTGATAGGCATCTGCAATCTCCTGTAGCTCGCGGTAAACCGTCTTATCGTCAAACGACATACTATCACGGAAGAATATCAGAGCAGGGGGTTACCGAGAACCCGCCCAAGAGGCAAATCGTTGAATCAGCATTGATTTCAGTTCCTTGATTCGCGGGTCCATTTGGAGTTGGAGTCCCTCCTCAATCTCAGGCATGTAGTTGTCAAAAAAGGTGTTCTGAATCCGGGCGGCGCCACAGAAATGCTTAGCATCACTTTCATGCGATGTTGACACGATCGCCGCAACCGACGGATAGTAGTCGACGGCCCCCTCTGCGGAATGAGAAACATGCGCCCCAATAATCATGATGCTCTTTGTCCCAAGAATTGACAACGAGCCTGTGTCCTTAAAGTTTCTACCTCCTAGCATGAAGTTTAGCTTTTGGTAAATGATCGCCGGGAAATAAATTTCTTGCTTTGCCATGTTGTCTAGAGATGTTTGGCGATGCAGGATGGCCTGCTCTAGTTGCTCTTTCGTAATGCAAAAAGTAACAGCCTCCATCTTTCTGTCTCCAAAGCTGTGAATATCCGCGTAGATGGTTTTGACCTCGTCGGGGCGGTGATTTCCGTCTATGATTGCTACGAGTCCCCTGATATTTGGGCCAGTGAACAAAGGGGAAAGAACTCCATGTTCCTGATACGATTCCGGAACTAGAAATTCTCTTGTATCAGAGATGGTTATCAGATTATTTTTCGCAATATCAATACGCACTCCTGCTGACTGCCCTTTAAGGTGGGTCTGAATATCTGCCAAAAAAAAAAATGCTTTTGCCTTTTCATCACTTGTTTCAGGAGACTTTACGTACAGCAAAGCCATCGGGCATTCACGGGGAATTGGTCCGCCCATATCTGGGCTCTTTGCTACCTTCCTTCCCGCGCTGGGCTCCTGGAAATGCAACCAACCATGTTCATTCTCGTTTGGAAAGAGGAGCTCTAATTTGGTGCCATTTTCCAATTCACGCGTCGAGCCTGTAAGGAAATCTTCGTAGACTCCTTGGTAGATGATGGTCGAGTCTGTCCTCATGGACCTCCCCCTTGTTGGTGAAAATTCCGGATCTAATGCGTTGTAGAGGTTTCGTAAACACTTCTTCGTTGGGGATCAACTGCGTCGATGGACTGGACAGCAGTTCAAGTGGCATCCAGGTATTGTTACGTACTTGTGCAAGAGGGAGGTTCGGATAATTTAGACTCCTCTTCTTAAAAGTCTCGAAATAGGCGGCGACTGAGTAGAACTTCTTGTCTTGTCCACCGGGATTTAGTTTTCCCTTAACCTGAAAACGTGGGACCTTACTCGTGCGACAGACGTCACGTATGGAGAATTCTCGCTTGTCCTTGCTGACATCGTTGAGACCAACCAGAAGGTGTTTGATGCGATGAAGCTGGTCATCACTCTGGCTACACGATAACGCTTTGCCGTAAAGATCCAGAACCAACTCCGCGACGTTTTGGCCCTCAGGTATCGTCGGGCTCACGTCGTGCTCCAGGTAAAGCTCTCGTGATAAGATGTAAGGCCGAAACCGGCGGGCGATGCGATAATCCTGAGCCCGTTCAGAAACACCTTGAACAGAAGGAAGATAGCGAAAGAAGTCTCTCTAAGGTTTCAAAGAGGTTGGTCTATTTCGCAGCTGCTTGGCAAGATTGATATCCTGCTTTGCAAAATAATTGCGCATGACCTTGTCTAGGTACGAGTCGTAGCGTGCGTCGTCGACGGGTATTGGTCCGCAACCGTCTCGGTAAATAATGCAAGTCAAGCCCTTTTTAGTAATGGCACCCTCTTCATCCCTCAGAACCTGCTCTGTGTCGCGAGCTCGATCTTTCCTTTGCCTGCCAGTTCTGACATTAAGATCGCTAATGGGAAGCCGTTGGGCTCTGGGACAATGAGATGATCAACCGGAGCCTTGGTCCTCTTGCATCGATCGTTCACAACGGCAACATCTCGAATAGGCTCAAATTTTTCACCCTGGAGAAGTTCATGAATAGCGCGCAATCTGAGACCTCTGCTATAGATCTGCTCGTTGTTGATGGTCGTCATAGTACCAATCTCTAGGACCCAAAGTGTGGTCCGATGGGATAGCGGAACCTTTGTACAACCCAGTGTAGCCGGACCAGATTTCCATATGGGCGGGAAGTCAGCATCTGTATGTTTATGACCTGTCTGGAAGGGGTCTGGGTAGGAATCGCTGGCATGACTATTGGTGGATGATAGGGAAGGATGTGCTTTCAGACCTTTGATCTTCGTAGATCTGCTTACGCAAGTTCAATTACTCACGTGAGATGTATCTGAACGCGCCATCTGGGTAGGGAAAAGCGATGCCAACAAGTGAATACAACTAACTGCTCTGGACGTGGTAGTAACAAGTGCGTAGAACCAAGTGCTCTGGCAATGGAAAAATCGACCGCGGGAAAGAGTCCTCTACTTATAAGCCCTCTATCGCTTGCTCTAACCGCAAAAGGTAGCAATCTACAAGAAAAGCTGATGTGTTCACGCAGAACGGCACAAGCTCCCAATTAACAGCCAACATGAAAGCAAATTCAATGCGACCAAATGAACGGAGTAAGTATCTAACCTCTCTGTTATAAGTAAATCCGCCCTCAACGGAGAGCACATAATTGTTAGTAGCAGATGATGCGGAAGCAAATACAACAAGGCTTTGTGATAGCCACGTGACACCCTCGCGTGAGACACACATGGACGAATCTCTCCTCACGTGACCTCGCAAACTATTACTACCCCACGGGGTCCCTTTGCGCGCCTGGAATTTTTTGCCCCGATGCGCGCCCAATGCTCAGGTAATATAACTGTCACGTGACGAAATTGTCCCGCGGCCCCGCCTCCGGGCGTACTCTGAGCAATGTACGATGCTAAAGAGCGAACAGAAAGTACCTTAACCTTGGAGTTACAATGTAAACCCGCCTATTGAAGTACTCGTGACGATGTACAAGCCCTATTCTGTTCTTGCCAAGCGTCACGTGATGAGCGATTTCCTGATGTCTATTTATGATTATGACGAAATGCAGTGCAGCGCTTACCTATGCTTGCTGGCGGCACTGCCAGCCAAGTATCCTCTCTAGGCGATAATAATACACGTGCGCGAGGCAACCGTACTAGTAAAAGTTAATAGATTTAATAAAATAGTATTATTAAAGTTATAGCCTAAAAGTATAAACTATAGTTAACGAGACTATTTTACTATATATATAAATTTTTTGCCCGTCTACTATATTTATACTTATTTATATATTCTCTATCTCTATTTCTATAATTATTATACTATGTAATAATAATAATTATTTTAGATATAGCTGTGCCGCTACTTTATTTAAAAAAGTAATATATTAAATAGTTTTATAAATTTTATACTAATACCCTGTTTAATCTAAGGCTTCTTAAAAAAAGTAAAAAGTAATAGATTAAAAAAAATCTTTATAAGCGTATACGTTTAACTAAGCTTATTTTTAAGAATAATAATTTTAAACTATAAATTAGGTTTTTTATACTAGCCTAACTACTATACTACTATTTAAAATTAGAATTTAACGTAAGTAAGTAATTACCCCTTTTTTATAATAAATAACTAACCTTAATAGGACTTTTATAATAGTATATTAAAAATAAGCTACCTAAAATTAAAGAGCTCCTTAAAAAAAATTATAAAAAAAGTCTTATAAAAGACCTGCAGAACCCCTTCTATTATAAAATACTAATAAAAAAAAAAAGTATATTTTAACTTTTAAAAGGGGTAAATTATTTTAAAAAATAATTTACTACAATCTATAATTAGCGTATTAAATATAGATTACAAGATTACTATATAGATTATTATAGGAAAATTATTGCCAGCCAAGTAGAGTTAATTTAAAAAAGATTTGGCGACGTAGACCCTGATAGGGTGGTCGTATATAAAAAGGGAATTTATATTTACTGTACTTGACTAGGATCACTTTTCGTTTCGAACATAAATGGGACGCCGAAGGCTCGGATGGTATCCGGCAATGTTGTTTAAATAGAAAGCAGGTAAAGACATCGTTTAGTATTAATAGTCTAGAGGGCAATGTGAAATGGGTAGAATGGCATTGCAAAGGAGTTTGAGCAGTTTCGATAGTAGCATCGTAATGATATCGTTGGATTTGGTCCGAATGAAAGCGAAAGAGGTACGCATATATTTTGATCTGTATAATTGGAATATTTATCATGGTCAACGTGGCGTCGTTATTCATCAACTATGTGGTTGGAAGTAAGGACGCGGGTGAGTAATAATTGGCGCGGTCGAGGTTCGTGTTGAGCAGGATTGGGTTGCAGGAGGTATCACATCCTGGCAAATAACGAGAGTCTCTTTTGCAATAGGAGAGCACAAACCTAAATTTATTTCAGGCACGGGAACGACGAGGCCACGCAATTGGTCTCCCTATACCTGCCTTGATCTAGCTGAAAAAGCACGGTCGACTTGTTATTTGACACCGATGAACTTCTTCCAATCCGTGATTTGGCTTTCCAACTCGCAAACAATGTCAGTGTAGACAGCACTCCGGAGTTCCTCGTCGGCCAGATCTTCACCACATGAGAAATCGCAGTCGATACACTTCCGTGCCATCTTGATGTACCGCTTTCCTAACATGGCTAGCGAGGGTGGCTCTTTCAGGAGGATCTTCCGAGCATTGATGATGCGATGAGGAGCTGGCACGGACGAGTCAAGGTTAAGGTCTGTGAGTTCTTGTTTGGTGCCGATCTCGAGGAGTGCCACACCCAATTTGGCAAGAGTAAGGTTACGGATGCCGAAAATGTACTTGAGCTGCTCCAGGTCACTGTTAGATCTGGTTACTGCGGCGGATGTTTTGGACGGAAATTGTGTGCTGAGGTGCAGCGTTTGCAGTGCCCATGCAATATCATCTTCGGACGTGCCTGCTGCCGCGTTTGCGAAGTAGGAGACGTCCTCCAGACCCCAGTCCTGGGAAAGCCATGAAGTAGAATGGTATTGCAGCACTGCTTCAGCAAGCTTGTGGGCAAGAGTAAGCTGGTGAAGAACTT
The DNA here is from genome assembly GCA_030770415.1 of Pleoardoris graminearum. Classification (NCBI taxonomy): domain Eukaryota; kingdom Fungi; phylum Ascomycota; class Dothideomycetes; order Pleosporales; family Didymosphaeriaceae; genus Pleoardoris; species Pleoardoris graminearum. The sequence goes on from JASEKS010000167.1 coordinate 129,403, forward strand.
GAAGATGTGCAAGCTCTCGCTGAACCGGGTATGATTCTTTACCGGGCATATTCCTAGCGATGTTGGCTTCTGAGTTGCGAGCCGCATCATAAAACATAAATCTGAAGGATTGGGGAGTCTCATGAGATTCTAGATATCCCAAGGAGACGTCCTTGCAGGGAGCTGACCGGCAAGCTTTGCTCAGATGACAACACACGCTAGTCGTCGCTTTCAAATTCATCATGGCAAAAGTGATGTCGGACGCCTGTTTTGGAGCTGCAAGCGATGCGGACTTCCGAGGTGGGCTGTCTGGAGGCGAATTTTGGCCAGACGATGCGTCGAAGCGTACTCGCTTAAGGGTCTTCTTGGCCTTCTTAAGTGCGGAATTGGAGGGAGAGTCGGACACCAAAGGGGCTGTAGAGGTGTGAACGGAGGCTGATACAGTCCCCAGAAATACCGGTGGCGTGGGTGCAGTATATGGGACATGGTCGGTCGTTGTGACCGATCGAACCTGTAGCCAGATTGGTGGTTCAGATGGCGGCCTGTGGTGTTCCGCCAATGCTTCTGGCGGTGGCTTCCGACGGCAGGCGATGACTATGTCAAGCCGCGCTGTTCCACATTCGGCCCGGGCATCCAGAGAGAGCTTGGCCTGGTGGCCGACATGTGAAATATTCGTGCACGACCACGAGTCTCCGAGCGAGTCATGCAGTTTCTGGGAAGCGGTGCGGATATCGATATATCGCTTTGGCATGCTCTTGCGGACGAGGCAATCCGGGCGGTAGCTTCGCTGTTTCTGAAGCTTGCACCGCTGGGAGCGCAGGCGGCTCAACTTTGTATTCCACTGATCCAGGTCGTCTAGCCATTTCCGATGGGCGTTCTCTTTGCAAGAAATGTCGAAGGCGTGGTAGAGGCGTTTCAGCGCTGCGGTACGAGATTCGCTCTTTCCTGCTGCTGGGCCGCCGCTAAGCTCGGACAGTCGCGTCCGCGTTTCCCGCAACACGTCCCGAATCTTTACCACCACTTCTTCAAACATCTTGTAGTCTCGTCCCAAGAACTGGCGCAGCCGCTCTTCAAGGGACGCGTCTTGCCAGCCGTTATGTTTCGGGTCGTCGATCATCTGAGCGAGCTCGCGGGCGTCGTCCACGACCGCTTTCATCAACAACTGGCAGTCGTTGGCGAAGTTGGTAGCCGCGACTCGGTATCGCAACTGGACATCGTATACGACTTGGGCATGGTGTGCAAAGGTTTTCAGCCGCTCTTTCGCGATGCTGTATGACTTCAGTATCTCAACAACGACGGGTACAATACCAAAGACGAGTCCGGCGACTTCGATGCCAGACATGGCGAGACTGACAACATCGAGAGAGGAGCGAAAGCGACCAGGCTCGTCTCATGCGCTGTCGACGAGGCAGAACCCAGGCTGTTCAAGAGAAGGCCCAAACGGTGGCGCAGCGCGGGGCTGCATTGCCTCGCCCCTCCGTATCACGATGCCATGCATCGCTCTCATCATCGCAGCGTGCGCTCTTACACATCCCACGTATTGTTCGTTCACTTTTTGCATATGACGTTCAAAGCGCCCTGACCGCTACGATATTGTGTTTTTGAGCCTTGTGTGGTATCTCTGTCGGTATTGGTGGACCTATTTGTCGAGACCATATCAGCCTGATGGAGCAGAGCGAACAGCGGTGATGGCCCAGAGAAAACAACTGTTACCTTTCGAGAGAAACGAGCGCATTAAAAAGTGGCAAGTCTCATCTTGCGATGACGACGGCACCCCCATTTCGGGAGCCATCATAACGGCTCTTTACGATGGCCTCATGAGCTTCCTCAAGGTAGTACTGGAACACGTCCGCAAGCGCAAACCCGAGCCTTCGTACTATCCGTCTCTGGAAGAGAACATCGCTGCATTATTCTTTTGGGGACGAGATTTTGGCGTGTCGCACGGCGAGCTCGATACAGCTCTACAGTTTTCTCACCGTTTGCGCGACACGGTTTTGACTCTGCTCGTTTCGTTGGGCGAACTTCTGAGCCTTGGTAATAGACTGAACTTCTTATACCTATGAATGCATTGCTCATGATGTCTCAGGGTTTATACACGTTGTCCCTGCGCTGGAAGACCGCGAAGCGCTATTGAAGACCTCGAAGGTGGTCTCGCTTACGGAGAATGCGAAGCTATTGCTCGACGAACCACCGGAGACGGCTAGTTATGACGAAGGCAACATCGAAGGGTCTTGCGTCACATTACAGAGCATAATTGAGAGCCTCAAGATCCTCGGCTCAAGCCTGGAATCAATTGCCGATGATGAGTTCGACGACGAGGAAGCCAGAGCATGGGTGCAACTCAAAGACCGAGATGCCCATGAATACTTCGTGGACCTTGTCAGCTCGCGGTTTCCTACTGCTGATAAGCAACTGGTTCAAGCTCTGGGTGAGTCTAATTGGGACCGTTATAACTATGTTCAGACATTGCGTGATAATGCGCTGGAAGAGCCCGATATCATTGTCCTGGGCAAAACCATTTCGGAGTTCCATGATTCTGGCATCGGAAGTTCTGCTCCGGCCCAATCGATCTTTGCCAGCGGTTGTCCGCACGCAGAACGATGTACTCGGTCAGAGTACGCCGCAACCGTCGTTTCAAGCCGAGCAGCGTCGAGCCATAAGAGGCTACCACCACTACCAGAAGTGGGCCGTTCTGGCGAGCCCTTCAAGTGCGAAGTCTGCAACAGGAGGGTGCAGATCAAGAGAACCAGAGAGTGGAAGTAAGTAACACGAGGTGTTTTCCCTCATCAACTTACGTGTCTAAAACGAACCCAGAAAACATATTTTCGAAGACATCTGCGCGTACACCTGCATTCTTTCAACATGTTCGCCGTCGCGAGTGCGGTTCAAAGATCGCGAGGCTATGGCGGATCATCTGGCATCACATCACGGCATCACCGACGAGCCAAGAGCGCACATATGCCCACTTTGCCTTGAAGAAATAATTGGAGGTCGAGACATCGTCTCGTTCCATTTCGCACGCCATATGGAGGAGATTGCTCTGGGGGTCCTACCACAGAGCACAGACTCTGACGATGACACCGAAGGGTCCGACGAACACGTCGAGCAGGAGCATCAGGACCTAATCCCAGAAGGACGGTCTCAATCCAACGACGTGTTACACCAGCAAGTTCAAGCAATACTGGATAAACTCGAAATTGCGATATCAACATCGTCAAATCCCGTTCCACCTCTTACTGTAAACATCGATGGCCAGGAAATCTACATTACCGACATTGGGCTCACTCCAGAATATTTGATAGCACTTCCGGAGCCATTGCGAGAAGAGGTGGTGATGTCGCGGATTCAACAATATCGCGAACAGCCGCTCGCGGCTCCGCAATCGCTGCCTCAGCTGTCTGAACAAGTGATAGCAATATCGTCTCCATTAACGTCACATGATCAACTACGCTTCCCTGTGCATGGGCAAGGTTCTGTGATCAAGTGTCTTTGCGGAAATGCGGATGATGATGGCAACACTATCGTGTGCACGCTTTGCAATACTCAGCAGCATTGGAGCTGTTATTATCCATCCGGCGCGAAGGTGCCTTACTTCCATCAGTGTATCGATTGCTACCCTGATTTCATCGACCCATCGAGCTCCCCAGTAAAGCCACGTGAGCTCCAGAGCTTATTCAGCACGGAGAACGACGGAGCTGTCGCGAGCAATCTTACATCTGTAATACGCGAGCCTTCTGCTGGCAATGTTGTGAACAGCTTAGCTGTGGATGACTACCTCCCTGGTATGGACCACATTTGCGATTCTGGTTCAGGTGGCTTTGGGTTAGATAAGCGTGTTCCCCTCCTGCAGACGATTTCAGGCCACGAGAGCAATGCCCTGGTTGCATCTTCTTCTTCAGCTCGCAAGCAGCAATCAGCTGGCGATCCGATCGGCTTCATCAGCGTGGATCGGAAGACGTTCACATGCAGCAAAGCTGATTGCAAAAGCTTAAAGTTTGCTCGTATGGCAGACCTACGCAGGCACTATAATCAAAACCATGCGAACAAACGCACGGAGTACTTTTGCAGAATTAGTGGTTGCCAAAGAGGTGATGGCGGAACGCGAGGTTTTGGTACGCGAAGGGACAAGAGAGATGAGCATGAAAATAACGTACATGGGACGCAAAGAAATTCGCCCCGGGTTGCTGGAGCCGATCTATCGCCCTTCTCGCCAGCTGCCGCACAGCGCAACTCGGATACAAATCGGCGCGAGAATATCCCTGACCAGGAACAGTTCGAGGGCCTAGATCCGTTGCATAACCTGGAACCCCCGAATACAACAAAGACCGCGCATAGTATCGATGAAGTTGACCTCCAACAGAGGAAAAGGCAACCCGTCAGCCGTACCAAGACGGGTTGTCGGACCTGCCGGCGGAGAAAGAAGAAATGCGATGAAGGAAAGCCGGAGTGCGACAACTGTATAAGAGGCTATTTCATATGCGAAGGCTATGACAACGAGACTCCTTGGTCGAGGACTCGCACCGAAGCCGCATCTTCACCATCGAACAAAGGATCTGTCGCGGCTGAGCCAAATGTAGCAGGCGTTGCATCTACTCGTGCAAGTCAGGCAAGCCCGGCTGAATCGCCTGTCAAGGAGCATGGCGCTTCTATTGTGGACGCGGTGTTTGAGCGCTCCGCAGGTCAACCTAAGCGGAGGCCGTCTTTATCTTCTCTGACACCGCTCCCATCAACTGCAGATGCCCTAACCAGGCCAAATGCGAGTCCAGACGATGTTTCTTCTACTTGAAGTCGTACTCTGACTACAACTGGACCAAATCAGATATGAAGAAGGTGGGACAGGCAGCACTGCAATTTGTTTTTTTCCGGGTACCTTGTTTTCCGTCTGCTCTGCTGAGGTTGGGTTAATCACGTACTATTCATTCGATGCGGGTTCTAAATCTACGCTTTTATATTCTCGCCATGAATTTTCTGCTCTTCATAAACTTTGCGGCCATCAATGTGCATGCCCCACACATGAGCGCCACGCCTCCGAATAGCTGTGCATAGAGGTACCCGCCATCCTCTCTCTGGATGAGTGCTCCTGCAATTGGCGGTCCGGTCAGACATGCCACGGATACGAACGAGAAGCACATTCCCGTCCTCACGCCCATCTTCTTCAGATCCGTTGTGAGACTCGCGCACGCCGCAGGGAACAGCGATTGAATGCCTCCGCCAAAAATGCCGTAGAGAACACAGAAGACGTAGAGCGAAGACAGTGTCTGTATACCTGTCCACCCAAAGATCAATACCCCCGCAGCAAGCACGGCCGGAATAAGCGTATTAACAGGGCCCAGCTTATCCGCCACAAGATTACACGCAATCCGCGCCGGCACACCAATCGCGTTCAGCACTAACAACAAATTCAGACTCGTGCTCGGATCCACGCCGATGATATCTCTCGCGAAGCTGCTGATGTAAAAGTACGCGAAGAACACGGCCCACAGGACGAGAAACATGCCGCAGCAGAAGAGGCTGAACGCCGGATCCTTGAACGCGCTCCATTCGACGACCGGCCCCGCTTTGCGCGGCGGCAAGCGCGGGCGTGCGACGGCGAGGAAGACGACGGCGTCGAAGAGGATGACGAAGCCCATGGTGCGCACCGTCCAGGCGAAGCCCACGCGGGGCAGCAGCTGCTGCGCGATGACGGGGAAGACGATGCCGCCGGTCGCGCCGCCGGTCGCCATGACGCCGATGGCGAGGCTGCGCTTCGTCGTGAAGTATCTACCCTCTCTGTCAATTTTCCTCGCTCCCACCTCGATACTTAAAAACGACGGAACGTACGTTGCCACCAGCCCCACAGCCGGACAAAACACCAGCCCGTCCCCGACCCCCTTGCACACGCCCTGCGCCAGAAACAACTCCCAGTACGCGCGCGCCCCGCTCGTCGCAAACACGCCGAGCACCTGCAGCGCGAACCCGGCCCCCACGACGCCCCGGAAGTACCCTGCGTCGAGCGCGCGCCCGGAGAATGTGCCGACGAAGTAGATGAGTAGGATCTGCACGGACCCGATCCAGCTGATGGCTGAGGGTGCGACGCGGAACGCGGACGTGTAGTATGCCTGGAAGACGCCGAAGGAGGAGATGTATCCCCAGCAGTTAATAATGACGAGGTGCGCGGCGAGGGGCTGGGACCAGGCGCGGAGGCCGCCATTAGGGGCGGGCGGGGGTGCGAGGGAGGGCGTGGGGTTTAGAGGCTGGAGACCGTGGGGTGGTGTTGGATTGGGGTTCCCGCTAATATCCTGCTCTTTTGGTTCTTGCTGCGCGGTCTCGATATCCGGTGGTGTCGTCATGGTGGAATCCGAGTCACAGTGGAGCCTGAGCGCGAAATTTTGCTGGCCACATCAAAGGGGGACAATTGCGTTTTTAACGTTGTATATGTGTCGGACGCATGCTGACGGATCGTGCAAATCTGACGTTGGAGTCATCGTCGTCACCCGGCGGACCCAGTAGGGGCGGCAGTGCGGAAATAAGGAATTCGCGGGGAACGCTCACACTGCATGAGGTCGATGCCGCCGGGCGCTTTGCCATTTACCGTTGGCGGCCGCTCGAACGTTCGTTTCTCCCCCACGCCCTCGGCTGCTTAGGGCCTAGTGTCTCTGCAGTCCTGCAGCCCTCTCACAGATGGGCGTGCAAATATTTAAACCGTTAAAATAGCCAGACACGCAGTACACGTATCTCCAAGTCTTAGCGGCTAGCACACGCACAAAATCGACCACTTCCGATCTCCAAATGCCGATGGTGTCGGCACACCAAGATGCCGTCCTCGGCAACTCACTCTCGCCGACCCTTGTGACATGGAAAGCCTCCCGCTCCCCACAGTATCCGCAAGATGATAAACCTGACGATTAGACCTATAGCGTGAATCTGAGGCTAGATCAGTTCCTCTCCGCTTCTTCCGCAACTACTGTACACAGGTTGGGCGGAGGAGCGGAACATCGGATGTGGCGGCAATAGCGGAAGAACGAAAATGTCTACGCCTCCCTGTAGGCTTTAATACGCGCACGCACAAGGCAGCAGCGCTATAGAGGTAATCTAATTTAACAAAGTTAGTATTAAGACTATTATCTTAAAGAGGAACTATAGTACGCGTAAAAAATAATATATAGAAATATATAAATTTTTACTATAATTATATCTATTAACCTTTTATTTTTTATATTCTTAATATAATTTTATTATATTTTATTAGTTATAGTAACTTTAATTATTATAGTAATACTTATAAACGGTCTTAATAGAGACCTAAAGATTTTAAAATTATAATAAAATAATTAATATAAAATATTTTATTTTATTTAATTATATATTAAGCTATTTATTTATATTTTTATATACTAGGTATTTATTATTCTTCTTTTAGAAACTCCTTTTTACTTACTTCTAAATATTCTTTATAGTATTAAGCTATAGTACTTCTTTTTATACTAGTAACTTTTATTTTATATTACTTTAATTATAATTATATATATTTTTTATACTATAGACTATAGTCTATTAGTCTCTACAGAGACCTAAAAATTTTAAAATTATAATAAAATAATTAATATAAAATATTTTATTTTATTTAATTATATACTAAGCTATTTATTTATATTCTCCTATACTAGCTGCCTATTATTCTCTCTTTAAAAACTCTTTTTTACTCGCCTTTAGATATCCTTTATAGCGTTAAGCTATAGCTCTTCTCTATATACTAGTAATTTTTATTTTATATTACTTTAATTAAAATTATATACGCTTTTTATACTATAGACTATAGTTTTTAATATATTTAATTATTTACTAAAGAACTATACTGTCTTCTTACTTTAGCGCTTTATAATTATTAGTATTAGTATTATTATTACTAGCTTTATAGTTATTAGTAACTTTTTTTTATAACTTACTTTTATTAATTAACTACTTTATATAGTAGTATAGCTATAGTAATTTTAATATATTTTTTTTACTTAGTAGCGCCAATAAATAGCGAATTTTTAGTTTACTTCTTACTTATTTAAGTAGCTTTTCCTTAGCTAGATCTAATAACTTTATACCTATAAATATAAAATTATTTTATATAGGTATTAACTTTTATAGGTTACTAATAAAAATAGATAGTAGTATATTAGTTATATTAAATATACTTACTACTTTATATTTTTTATTTATTTAGTTTAATTTAAAAGCTTAAAGTATATATTATACTTTATAATATACACTAAAGTAAGTCTAATATATATATTTTACTAAAATTTTATTTTTTAACGTACTAAGAGCGTATACTTTAGTTATAAAGTAGTAGTATACTATTACTAATAAATAGTACTTTAAACGCTATAATGTATACTATAGTTATAATATATTAATATCTTTTTTTTTTATAAATACCTACTTAGTATTAGTTTATAATAGTAAATATATTAGTATAAGTTATTATATAGAGTAATAAACTATACTAAGATATAAAATTATTATATACTATTAAGTAGTTATTACGTGCCTATTTTAGTAAGCGTAATACCTTTTTTAATTAAACTTAGTATAGTACCTTTAAGAGCTAATTATTAGGTTATATAGTATATATAGCACTTTTCTTCCTAATTAGGTAGTTACTAATAGTAACTTTATTATATATAAAAAAAGACTATAGTCTTTAATATACTTAGTTACTTACTAAAAAACTATACTATCTTTTTACTCTAGCACCTTATTATTATTAGCGTTAGTATTATTATTAATAGTAAGTAACTTTTTCGATACATTAAGTATAAAGATATATATATACTTCTCCTTTTTTAAAACCCCTTTTAGTCGCCCTGAGCTACTACAGCGACACTATTTGTTTAATTAGTATATAAATATATTTAAATATAAACTTTTATAGATTACTTATAAAAATAAGTATTAGTATAGTAACTATATTAAATATATTTACTACTAGCGTATACTAAGTCGATACAGCTCCTATAGATAAACGTAAAGAAATATATTTACTACTTTATATTTTTTATTTATTTAGTTTAATTTAAAAGCTTAGAGTATATATTATACTTTATAGTATAGACTAAAGTAATCTTAGTATATATATCTTACTAAAATTTTATTTTTTAATATATTAAGAGTACGTATTTTAGTTATAAAATAGTAGTATACTATTATTAATAAATAGTATTTTAAATACTATAACGTATACTATAATTATAATATAGTAATATTTTTTTTATAAATATTTACTTAGTATTAGTTTATAATAGTAAATATATTAGTATAAGTTATTATATAAAATAATAAACTATACTAAGCTATAATACTATTAACTACTATTAAGTAATTATTATATACCTATTATAGTACTATTTTTATTAATTAGGCTTAGCGTAGTATTTTTAAGAACTAGTTATTAGGTTTTATAGTATATACAGCACTGTTTTTTCTAATTAGATAATTACTAATATTAACTTTATTATTTAAAAAAAAAATACTTATAAAGCTATTTAAAAAAAAATTTATATAACTAGTACTAAATCTAATCTAAAGCTTATTTAAAATATAGTAGTAAAATTATAAATATATATAATAAATACTATTCTAGCTTAAATAAATTAATTTATACCTAATCTATTTTTTAAAAAAAAAATTAGCGCTTATATATATTAAAACTATTTAAGCTAATATACTTTTAGTATAGTAAGTAGTATTTATTTAGTTTAAATAAATAATATACTTAATCAAGAATTTATATATTTAACTAACCTATAATAGTAATTAAATAGTTTTTTTTAAAAAAAATAGTCTATATAACGTACTCTACGGGCGAATAATCTATATAAGTAAATAACTTATCTTTACTAAGACTCTACTAAAACTATACCTATTATAATATAAAATAGTATAATTTAGATTTATTTAGTATAAAATAGTATAAAATACTACTTAAAATTAACTTTTATAGCCTTTTTATACGTTTACGTATTATACCTAACTATTTAATACTATTTATAGTACTTTTAAGAGAGTTTACCTACTTTAGCGTATATTTACTTTTTTATTTTTTTATTACTACGCGCCCTAAACTCCTATAAAGTACTTAAATAAATATTATTATTAACTATTAAAATCTCTTCTACCTAAATCTATTTTTTTTATATAATTTACGTTACGTAGCGGCCTTATTTATTATTTTAAATTTAGCTATTTTCTATTATACTAATACTAGCTTATACGCGATAATTACTGCGCTCTTTAAAACTTTTTTAAATATTTTAACTATAAATATTAGTAAACTATTTATATATCTCTAAATTCTTAATTTTATAAGTATTAATTATAATTTTAGTTTTAGAGTATTACTAAGGGTTTATAACTTTTAAAAATTATTACTAAATAGTAGTAGAAATAAAGTACGTAATTTTATATTAAAATATAATATAACCTATTTTAGCGTAAATAGAATTAATCTAGTACTTTAAAACTCTCTTTAAATATTACTAAAAGTAATTACTGTATTAAAGGCGCGCTTAAAGTAAAATAAAAACTTAAGTTTTATAATATATATAATATAATTTCTTATAAACTCTTTAGCTTAATACTTATACGCCTTTTTTAGTAGTAAAAAATACTCTATATTAAATAGCTATAAGAGGTACGACGAGTATAAAGGTATATAAAAAATAATAATCTTATTATCTTAATAGTATTACTAAAATTAAAATACGTTATAGCTCTTATAGTTATTAATAATAAGTAATTAATAGTTATTAACTACTTTCATCTTTATATACTTATTAAAGTGCCTTAACTAGTTAAAACTAAACTTATTAGTTATTTAGCCGTTTTTAGAGACTATAATAACCTAATTATAAAATAAATTACTTATTTTATACTAGTTTAATAAGTATTAGTACACCTTTAAAATAATAAAGAGTAAATATATATATTTATATATTAATCGAACAAATAGTGTGGCTGTAATAACTTAGGGCGACTAAAAGGGGTTTTAAAAAAGAAGGAGTATATGTATACCTTTATACTTAATGTGTCGAAAAAATAAAAAGTAAAATAATCTATTTTTTAGTATTAATATTTTAAATAACTATTATTTACTTCTAATTACCTAATTAGACTATTTTAGACTAGTTTTATTTTTTTAAAGCTATAACGACTATACTAGTAAATATTTAACTTATTATAAAACTTATTTTATTAAAATTATATATATTATTATTTTAAATATTATACTTAGCTTTAATATTAGCTATTAGATTAAACTAGCTCTATATTAATTTAGAATTTTTACAGAAAGCTCTTTTATAGTTATATTTATAATTAAATTTTATTATACGCTTATTATAGCGCTTTATAAATATACTAGACTAGTTAGTATTAACTAATACTAGATTACGCTTAGCACGTAAAGAATTAACTATATTAGCTATAATTATAAGCTATAGTAAAAATCCTTACGTAACTAGATTAAGTATATACTTAATAATTACTCTTTTTTTATTCTAGTTTAGTTTCTATAAGTTAGGTATAATATTAATATATAAAAGTTATTTAGTATATTTATAACTTAAAATTTTTTAATTAATTTTATAAATAGTTATAGTATATTAGATTAAGAGTTTTACGTTTTATTTAATAGCTTAAATTATAAGCTATATCTAAGCTTTCTTTAATATATTTAACTAGGATTATTAGGTTAGTATTAGTGTAGATAAAGTATTTTAGTAGGGTTTTAGTAAAAGTAGATTATTTACCTATATAGATTATTCGCCCGTAGAATACGTTATAAGAAATTTTATAAAAGGCTATATAAGACTTTATTAAATTAATAAATAAAAAGAAAGTATATTAAAATTAGTAAATAGGAAATAAATTAATTATTTTACTAAAATATATAATAGCGCTCTTTAGCGTGCAGTACACTATATAATTATTAGAAAAAAATTAATTATATCTACGCCTATATGCGAGACAACAGTCTCAGGTCTTTGTATTACATATCCAAGTGTAACATACGGAGAGACACATTTGTGAAAAGGGATACTTTCCGATAATCTGTGCTGCTCGTGGTAGGTATCTGATCCAGAGACAGCCGTTTCCCCAGCATGCTCGCTACTTGAATCAATGTCTCCACGCAGAGTTTTGCACCATAGGTATTAGTATGGCTCTTCTGAATCGACCTTAGACAACAAATGCGGGTTTACGCAAGCCGCATGATGCATCCTAGTCTCCAGACCACTCAGTGCACTCAGTCCATCTCTGCATTTCCTTAGCCTATCCACCCTTCCTCTTACGTCGATTGGGCTTCGGCTTCTTGGCTGCAGGAGACGCTACGTCGGACCTAGTGGGAATCCCAAAGGGTGGGACGGCCAGCATGTCGTTCTCCAGGGCCACCTCCAACTTCCGCTTCTTCTCATCCTGCAACCTTGCCTGCCGCGCCTTGGCCTTTTCTTCCGCCTCTGCTTTGTTCCTCTGCTTCTTCCTCTGGTTCTCCCTCTGCCGTTCTTCCTCTTCGCCCTTCTCACGTCTCCTCAGCCGCACCTTGAGGTGCTCCGCGACCTGTACTGCGCTCGCGTGGAGGCCCCCCAAGTAGGCCCTCTCGTACTTTTCGTAATCGAACGCGCGTTCAGCACCTAGTTTCCAACAGGTTGTCCAGACATCATGGGGTAGTTGCGATACAGGCTGCGCCGCCAGCGTGGGTCTGCCACGATGATCCCGTTCCACAATCTCATACGACCTGGTGCTATCTGTAGGGCGCCAGTATTCGTTGCGAGACTTCACATTGCGATGAACGACGTGAACCCATCTGACTTTGATTCCGTGCGTAGCGAATGCCCGCGAGACTTCCGCAACCCTCCTTGTAATGACATTGACCGTCGCTTGGTCGTATGGTCTATACATTCCGCGCACGAACAGGGCAAGTGTGTGGAGATCGTTCATCGCTCCAAGCGAATTCTGCATGTAGTCAGTATGAGCTCGGGGATATTAGAATATAGCTTACCGCAAGGGACTCCGCCTCTTGTTCGAAATAGTCCCGCTCGGGCACAAGAAGTGCAGGCCAATTTCCACCCCACGCCGTGACCTCTTTGGCCTTCTTTGCAAACCGTTCAAGCTCCGGGGAGCCAATCCCAGCTTCAGTATTGTTTCGAAATGAAAAGATCTTCAAAGACGGCCGGGCAAATTCGACTAATTCGCCTGAGAACGGTGCATCTTGGTGGATGCACAAAACGGACAATTGACGCTGCGTCTGAACGAACTCCGCAAGCTTCTCCGGAGGCACAGTATGATAGCCGCCATGGGAACCTCGATCCAATCTCTGCACGTATACGAGCTCCTTAAGACCCACAGCGCTTGAGTCGTTCTTCTGGGAAGCCCTCAACTGGTCGAACAGTTGCTCTTCACTATGTGGAGTCTCTGCATTCGGATCCACTCGGTTGTCCAGGAACGTTAGTGACTCGATGGTGGAAGGAAACTGTGTGTTGGACAACATTGCGAGATCGCAGCTATGCAAATGCAAAGCTTTCAAGGAGGATAGGTCATCAAAGCCCAAGCCTTTCTTCATGATTTCGAATCGCTGTGATAGGCGGCCGTCGTTTGTTGGCACGCCAAAGATGTTGACTTCTGTCACGGTTCGGTTTTCCGGCTCGGTAGCAGCGCGAGCCACATCAAGCGGTGCGCCAGGTCGGACGAACAAATGGGTATGTCTGTCGGTTTCATCGCTCGCAACCTGGGCTATCTTCACTACAGCACCGCCAGGCAGCAGCGGAGGGTCCGAAAACACATTGAGCTCGGGTGTACCAGGGCGAATCTGCATTCGGGGCATGACGAAGATCTTTGGCAGGTGCTCCTGCTGTACGAAGCGCTTTACGCCGAACATGTAGGGTCCATAAGCTAGCTGGGTGGTAGTGCTCCAGGTGACCGCCTTCAATGCCGATCTGTCGCGATAAATTTCGAGTATTTTCCTGGCCGTCCAATCGAGAAGGCTCTGCCTATATGAATCGCCAATGATCGATACGTAGTGAAGCACCAGATTTCTCGCCGACGTCCCATACTGTGAGAGATAATCGACGGTCATGGGTCGCTGTTTGCGGCCATCGAAGGCGTCCAAATCAATAAGACCCATGTCTTGACAGAGACGCTCGGCGCAGGATTTGTGTATGCTCTTGTCGACTAAAAGCAATGCGCGCTTATCTCTGAAGCTCAACTTAGACCGTTAGAGACCGGCGTCGCTGTGTTTATAGGAACATAGTATACATACCCGGTCGAACACATTATGCAACAGTTCGTTAACGAGCGTATTGAGATTTGTGGGCATTTCGGGCGAGTTTCGCGACACGGTGGTATGAGGGTGGGGTTGGAGTCGCGCGTGAGGTGACCTTGACGGCAGCTAGAGGGGGATGTTGTCTAAGAGTACCGCAGCGCACCGAGTTCGTTGATATAGTCGGCACCGTGGAATTGCGTCTAAAAAGGTAGCACGCTATGGGCCTGGGCGAGGGCCCGGGGTGCTCTCGCGCACGTGATCGCATGGTCCGAGCTTTATTTCGCGGCTTTTAGTCGGCCTCTGCTCTCGCTCTCACTCTGCCACCCGACACACTCAACCAGCAGAAGATCCATCAGTAACCGAATCGCTGACATGCAGAACCCAGCGAAGGTGCGCAACCCCTCCCAATAGCTGGATTTTCTTTCTAATTTCTCGAACAGGCAATCCCAAACACTTGCCACCCATTTGATCCGCGGCGCTGACGGAGCTTCACTCGGCTCGGAAATGGGTTGGCGTTCAGCACTTGGTGCTGTCGCTTGCAAGTCTCGATAGCGCTATGCTATAAGAGCTTGTTTCGGAGCGTCGACACTCGTGTTTGAGGCTCACGTCGACCCGTTCCAGTGCCTTGAGTAGGTGGGATAGACCCTGTGCTACCAGCAGGCGGGTCGACCACAGGACTGTGGCCAGTCACATGCCGGAGCAGTTCGTTCACCCTCTGCTATGCTCCGGGGTCGTTCGTGGGGCCGTTCCGAGCGGTCAGTTCGAGCGGTCACTGCCTTCAGGTCTGGGGCTGCGATTTTCCACAGTCCAGGTTCCTTGGTGGTTGCTGGAACGTGGGTGGCGAGTTCAATTACAGCCAAAGTAAGTGCCTTGCCAACATTTGAATGCTGACATTCGGTAGGCAAGGTCCTCGAAGGCGGACTCTGCGGCCTGTACGCGGCGAGGGCTACGAACCTGGACACGAGGGTACTCACTCGTGATCAGAGCCGACGTAGAGACGCGAAGAAGGGAGGATTGCGATGGGTCGGCCACTCGCTCGCCGTTGACGGGTGTAGATTAGTACTGGGTGTAACGCACGCGAGTGTACACGGAATGATTGTCTGGCTCTTTGCTGTGCGCGGTGGAACATGGCGTACTTGTATCCACAAGTGCCAGTGCAAATAAAGACGTTCACAACGGTGACTGGGCTGGCGGGCGGACTAGATAGTCACATTGAATAATGACAAGGTCTTCTTTCCATGGCGCCTGGAGGATCCACTCCTTAACCGTGTCTGTAGTCTGAACGGCATGGCATTCGTGATTCAGTTAAGACCTCGAGCCGCCCCCAATAGTATGCGAATCTCCTTCTCTTTACGAGGCTGGTAGTATCGATCTGCATTTTTTCAATTGATTTGTATGAAGCTGCATTCTCTCTTTGATGCTGCGAGCAGCTGTGAGGAGGATGTGTGATGGAACGGTCGTGGACGTGGATGGAGTGAGGTGGGTCCACGCGTCTCGGAAGGAAGGCGTACCCGAGCTCCCCGCTCAACGTCATTGCTACACCAAGAAGGCAGGAGCTCTTCGCATGTCACAGCGCTTTTCAATGATCAAATCTGCATGCTCAATACTTGCGACGACGTGCCGTACATTCCGCCATGAAGCTTGACCCGGCTGTAATCGAGCTCCTGCGCCTGGATGCCGAACACACGGCGGTATCCTCTGCCGGCGGAGGCGGCTGCAGCTCGGCATCGACGTCCAAGATCACGTCGAAGCTGGGCGATGGCACCGAAAAGAGCTTCTTCATGAAGACGGGGAAAGGCGACGACGCCGAAATCATGTTTGCAGGCATATATATCCATCTGCTTGCGTGATGCTTGTACTGAGATCTATGACAGGCGAACACGAATCACTCAAAGCCATCCACGATGCCGTTCCCTCGCTGTGCCCGCAGTCCTACGGCCACGGCCGCTTCTCCTCGCAGCTCTCGACGTCGTTCCTCGTGACCGACTTCCTGAACCTCACCTCGCGCTCCGCTCCCAGATCGTCGGCGCCCTCGTTGGCGGTGAAGCTCGCAAAACTCCACACTACGCCCGCACCTACCCCCGACGGCCATAATAGGCCCATGTTCGGCTTCCCCGTCACGACGTGCTGCGGCGATACACCGCAGGACAACAGCTTCAAGAGCTCATGGGCAGACTTCTACGCGAACAACCGCCTGCGCTTCATCCTACGCCGCGCAGAGAAGACGAACAGCGTGGACAAGGAGCTGTGCACTCTCGTCGAGACCACTGCATCCCAGGTAGTGCCGCGTCTGCTCGGTGATGACCATCTGAACAATGGCAAGGGCGTCACGCCGGTGGTCGTGCACGGCGATCTGTGGAGCGGGAACGCCAGCGTGGGCACCATCGGCGGCAGCGGCGACCCGGAAGAGGTGGTATACGACCCAAGTGCGTGTTACGCACACAGCGAGTTCGAGCTGGGCATCATGAAGATGTTTGGCGGGTTCGGCGGCAATTTTTTTAAGGAATACCACGAGCTGTGTCCGAAGACCGAGCCCGTCGACGAATATGAGGATCGCGTGAAGCTGTACGAGCTATACCACCATCTGAACCATTACGCGCTCTTCGGCGGCAGCTATCGCTCAGGCGCCGTGGGCATCATGAAGAGCTTGGTGCGCAAATACGCAGAGTGAACACCCAAAGGGTACAGTGTTGAGCCGAGAGCCGGAGGCAAAGTGGGTACCGGACGGTACATAAAACAGCGAAGGACGCGCTCTAAATATATGACACCGGGCCGTACGCGTCCTTCAAACCGCAGCACTCAAGGGTGCGAAACTACGAAAATTAATTCCAGGACCACTATGGGACAGGGATGTGCGTATCAGCGTCTTCTCGGCCATGTGCGCGCATGCGAACCTCACGCTGAATACCCAACACCACTTCCAATCTCTATCAAAAAGGCAGCCCGCTTTAGTTTATCTCTCGCTGCCAGTTGCGCATGGCCTTACACAAGCCTCGTGGTCGTGCAACCCTGTGCGTTCCCTTACGCGTGATGCGACGTCGAACCAGGATCCCATGCTACCCGATCCGGCAACTCAAAACGCTTACAATCTTACGCGCACCACTGACAGCCCCAGGCACCGTTTACAACGGTCAACGCCGCGAAAGATGACCCTAATTTCCCTGCGTATGCGCCGCGCGCGTGCTGGATTGTTCTCATAAGGCATTGCTTGGTCTCGGAGGTCTATCCAAGATCATGCGAAGATGCGATGTTGTAGTATGTTGTGGTGACATCGGAAACGGAAAGCACCACAAGAGGACGCGGCCTGATAGTAGTCAAATGGTCTTCCCCGGTAACGGCAAAGCTACCACATACGCCTTACAGGCACGCGTTCAAAGTCCGTGAGCATGAAGTAGCCCTGGGGCCGTGAAGCGCAAAATCGGAATGCGAAACACTCAAAATCTCACACGGGCCAATAGCGGGGCCAAACCTCGTCTACAACTACCAACGCCGCAAGACAGGATCTTTTCCCCATGCTCGGTGCGCGTGTTTGCAAACCCTTGGCTTTTTTACGTTTTACCCAAAATTGTGTCGAGTTTTAGTACCACTCGCCCAACGTGACAGGCCTGCGGGCGAGTATTTTCACACCCTCAGGCCTTGGAACCAGGCCGACGAAGACGTCCTTGTCATCTTACGCTTCACAGCTGCCGACCCACTGTGCGCATGTCATGTCTTACCCTGAGGGCGTTCAGGCTGTGGGCTCATGTGCCGTTTCGACATGATCCACCTTGAGCCCAGCATGAATTATATGAAGACGATGCCCTCGTCGCAAACTTGGAGAGCCTGGAAGATATTGTAGCGTAATAATCTTGTAATACGATAGCCCAGCATGCGGTCGCATTGTCTTTTCTTCGTCGCTTTACCAGGCCTATGTGCCGCGCTCCCTGTACAAGACCAAGGTTTCATATCTCAGTTTCCCGTTCACACGACGAACGGGCAGGATGGATCCATCATCGATTGGGTACCGGTCGACTCGCAGGTCGATGATCAAGTCGCCTCTCCACCTGAACTACCATCCTTTGTCGCCTTGGCCGCGACAAACTCCAGCTCCAACCAAACCACATTAAGGCCGCGACCGGTCATTGACCCGCAACACCAAGGGCCCGAAGGCAGCGTTCCCATCGTCCGGCAATATGGCAGACTACCCGACGTCAAGATCCCACCGCAAACCATGAACTCGTCGTTCGACCGGCAAATCCACATTGGCAAGCGCGCAGCCGGCGACCACTGGTACGCGTCCTCTGCGCAGAACGTCGTCAACCACGGCGGCTCGGCAACCTACTCGCTGTACAAAGCCTACACGGAGTCCAACGCCGACTTCTCGCTCCTCCAAACCGCCGTCATCAAGTACAACGTCAAGAACCCGCTGTACAACGACCCGAGCCGGACGTGCATGCAGACCGTCGAGGCAGGCTGGTCCGTCTTACCCCTCCCCACCCATCACACGTTCCCGTAGCTAACGCCTCGCCTAGGATCAACTACCCCAACCAAGTCGCCGCCCCCCACCTCTTCGTCTACTACACGACCAACGGCTACGCCACCTCCGCCAACAACCAAGGCGGCTGGAACCGCGACGTCACCGGCTGGGTGCAAGTCGACTCCGCGATCTACCCTGGCGTCTCCTTCGCGCCACTCTCCACCATCGGCGGCGCCCAGTACGACCTCAAGATCCAGTGGCTCCTGCACCAGGGCAACTGGTGGCTCTTCGTGCTCGACCGATGGATCGGGTACTACCCGGCCACTCTGTTCGGCGCCAACACTGACGCTTCGAACTCCCTGCAACAAGGCGCCGACGCGATCAATTACTACGGCGAGATTTTCAACAGCGGAGCGCAGCTGACGCGAACGGATATGGGGAGCGGCACGTTCCCGGACCAGGGGTGGGGGCGCAGCGCGTATATTAGGAACATGGTGTACACGGATTCGAATGGGAATGATCACGTTTACGACGGCAGTCGGGGGATTGTCATCAGTGATAACAACCGGTACCAGATGAGGGCCGACTGGTCGGGCAGGGGTGATTGGGGGAGCTACATGTACCTTGGGGGCCCGGGGGCGGGCGGGGTTGTGGGGGCTTGAGAGTGCGTGCGGGGACGTCCCTTTTGAGGTGGGGCGTGTATAATCATAATGAATGGGGGCGGCGTTGTATATATGGAGGGCTGGGGTGTATATATGGGCTGGATTTGGATGGGCTTGGGACGGGATACCATGGGTTAGACTGGTGAGGGATATAATGCATACCCGATTTTCTTCGTTTCCAGCACAGCGCTTCGAGAGAGAGACTGCGGTATCCTGGTGGAGACGAGGGGTCGTGGTTCGCGCTTGTGGCGGTAAGGATGAGCGGAGCGCATGTGTACAAGGGTAGCCTTGGACAGTGCTTGATGTGGAAAACTACTACCAATTGGAACGCCATGTGCACGGTTCACATACCTGTCTCTATTAGCATCAGGCGTGCGGAAAAGTACAATATCTTACTTTCTTGATATGCCAGACTTTTTGTCTATGGGGCCTCTCATGTTTCCCCAATCGTTCGGTCGCGTCTGCTACAGGGCGCAGAGTAGGTCACGAGGCGTATGGTGCAGGTCTTCGCTCCTTCAACGTGCGCGCCAGCGTAAGAGAAAGCCTACATAGAGCGAGTACAATAAATTTAACTTAGGCTTCTGGTCTTTGAGGGCATATGCAAGCAGGATGCGGCTTCTGTCAAGGAAACACGACGAGGCCTAGAAGAAAAGATAGTTTACGCTAGGCTGAGCGACTGGAAGATTGAGAAGGTAAAGTACATGGATGAAGGCCAGGGGCGAGCGAAGCGAAGGAGTACCAGCGGAAACGCGAATTGCGGAAGTGCTCGAGAGGGTGTGTTTTTGAGACGACCACACTTGTGGCCGAGTGAATAGGAGCGATAAGGCTTAGCTGCGAATGTTAGTGGATATCTCATGGCCATACGGAGGTTCATAGCACATACGTGGATGCCTTTGGGACCTCAAATGCCGAGAACTGCTGTACGACTCGCATAAGGTGTGATTAAGTTGGTGTTGGTCACATTGAGATGTTTCTGCACTCTAGCTTGCAGAAAAGAGGTGCGTGGCTTTTTGGTGAGAGAGCTGATTAGGCTGCAGATAAGAATCACGGTAATCAGCTTATACAGATTCTCATGACTGCCGCTTGAGCGAAGCTTGAAGTACCTACCGAGGTAGGTACCTAGGTAGGGTCAATTCACAATACGGCAACATGCATGCCCAAGAGCGACGGGGTCATTCGCACAGTGATTTGATAAACATTGAATTTTTTTTATGAGGATTCTAGATGGCGAGGCTTTTGCGTGAGGTATCTACTTCAGCGTTTCTGCGTCCTCTGTGGGGGTAGACAAAGAAGAATAAAATAGGAGATATTTTTGAAAGAGGGAAGCAGAGAAGGTACAGGAATAATGGGTTTGGTGTCTAGAAGAGTATTATTTCATGAACTAGCCTATCGTGTCTATCTCTAGCACGTATCCGCTCGGTCCGCTGATAGGCAAGTGCCCATAATGAAAGATCTATAGCCTTTCTGTAACGCTTCCCAGAAGAACAAGTATTAAACATCGACATCCTCCATCTCTGTGTCAAGCTCAAAGTTATCAGCTGTCCCAGTCTGCTTTCCACTGGTGGCGTCGACTTTCTCAGCAACCATTTCAACATCCCCGTCAGCATTCTCTGTTGATATCATGTGTTGTGCGGTCTTCTGATTCTTCTCTTCCTCTCCCTTCTCCTGTTTCTCCCTCTCTAGTCTCTCATCCCTCTTCTGCTGGTATGCTTGGGTCTCTTCTGCGCCGGGGAAGAGGTCTCCCAAGCCGTCACGCTCATAATCGCCGAACGTCGTAAGAAAGTCGCCACCAAGTGTCTGGAGGTCTTCCCATTCTTTTTCTGAAAGCTGCTTAACAAGGGGCGAGACCACCCGCACCTGATCACCCTTGCGGTCTACTTTCACCTCGACTCGCAGGCACACGGCGGGGCGGGGTCGTCGATGGCGCTTCCCAGCGGTAAGGATGTTTCTATTGACAACAAAAAGCCTGTCCAGATAGACGCCACGATCAGCAAGTCGATTTACGAGATAATGACACGCATTTCGGAGGCTCTTTTTCGCTTTGCCGTTGAGACACTCTCCAGTGGCTGGAGTGAAGAGAGCTAATGTGACGAGAGACGGAGCTGGGGCAAGAGCGTCCTGAAGCATCGTTAGTACAAGGTCTGATGCCTGTTGTGTTGCCCCAGGGTACGGGATACATAATCATCTTCTACGCGACATAACAATATAAATATGTGCAAGAGTGGTCTTCACTTACCGCAAGACTTTCTGCTTCTCGCTTGAAGTTATCTCCTACCTCAGGTAGAAGCTCGCTGAACAGGATAGGATGAAAGTTCATTCCCCAGCCGACAAGATTCTTCGCTATCTGCATGAAGGCCTTTGTATCATCGTAAGGTCGATCATCCTGGCCATGCTGATGACAAGCGTACTCCAAGGTGGGGCTTGCGAAATCGGAGAGACGCCCTTCGTAGGCGAGATTTTGCTGGATGACCTGCACACGCATGTCCGTCATTTGCTGTATGAATGACGCCAAAACTTGACCTGGTACTGTGTACGCACCGTTGGGCCAATGTATCGTCTGTCTATGCGTGAACTTCGTAAGTACCGGAGTGGACCCAGGCGCATGTTTGATTTTGATCTGGACAAATCGCTTCATGATTTCTTCTTGACCACGGTGATCGTTACGATTGGACATGGTATTATCAATGAATCCTAGATCCTCGAGTGTAGGTGGAAGTTCTGTGTCAACGACTTGACATAGCTCGAAATTATGGAACTCGATGCTTCGCAGATATTGGAATGATGGCTCCTTCATCCACTGTGCGAATTGACGGCCAATAAGCGGCTTCTTGTTTTCCTTGTAGTTGCCAAACAAAGATAAATGAGTGGCTTCAGATTGATGATACCGAATGACCTCCCGGAAGGGAATGTCATACGTCCCAGGTCTCAGGTAGGGGGTCGCGTTGCGCCGAGTCGGAACTTCATTTGTGGCATTGGAGAGGATGGCTGCAGACGTGTCCACAATGGCCCCGAAACGAAGACCCGCTGAGACATAGCCAGTACAATACATTTCCGGCAGCACAATGGTCTTGGGCAGCGGACCTGCTGTTAACGTGCGCTGAAGAACATCGAAGGAATTCGGAGTTTCCTTGTCGGAAGGGGCCGCTGCGCATAGTGTCGACTTCACTGAGAAAATGAGAGAATTGAGGTCGCGACCACGGACTGGTCCCAGAACTTCCTCGAGCTTCTTCTCTTCCCATGATGGATAGATGTCCCGCGTGTTGGTGTGGATGGAAGAATCTTTTATCTTGTATCCAGCTAGCTGATATCCGGTCAAGTTGGCATTTGAATATTCCAGAAAGTTCACGTCTACGAGACCAAGACGTTCGAAGTATTCCGGCGAAAAGGTCTCCAAGAATTGCTTGTTGACCTGAATAACTGCGCGTTGGTCGCTATATTCGAGCTAGAGATGTGTCAGTGAGAATGCGATCGTTTGAAGACACTGACCTACCTCGCTAAAGATCCTGAGCTTAAGTTCTTCCGGAGATGCGAGGAAGCGCGACGCGATTAGCGACATGGTTGGGGTCGACAATGGACGTTGTGTTACTCCAGGAGGGGCAATACGTAGGCGGCAGACCGACAGGTCAGCGGCCGCGGGTCGCTATGACGGGCGGCGGGCGGCGTTTTCGTAGGTCAAGCGCGGAGAGTAAAGAACAGTACGGCGAATGCAGTAGAGGCAAAGACGAGACCAAGTGCGAGAGCGTGGTGGGCGAGTGATCTGCAGCAGGTTGTGTGACACTTTAACTTTTTGTGACCGAGGAGCAGCAAACGCAGTCGCGTCCGAGCACAGACCTAGTCTAGCCACTTTTGATCAAGAACCGGTCGCGGAAGTGGGGCGGTGAATGCGCAATGTCACGTGAAACACTAAGCTGACGCTACAGGGAAGCCGGCTCGCTTAGGCACGGTCGCTCGGAACTTAGAACCGCTGGCACACCGGCTCTCGCAATACAGAACAATACAGCTTACGCTCCAATGATGCCGAGAAGCGTGGTTTTTGTAGGTGCTGTGTACATTGACACCATTTTAAGGTAAGTTTCGAGATGACGTCATTGTCCACGTTACAGTCGCGTCCCCATGTGCCCAGGTGGGACCATTATTGGCATCTGTCGAACTGCTTGTTTAACGACTGACAGCTTTCAGCGTACCAAGATTCCCTAATGAAGACGAGAAAATTCGCGCAAGTGGTCATGCTCGCCGGCGTGGCGGGAACTGTGCCAACACCCTCGAGGTGCTATCCCAGTTGACGAGTAGGGAAAGCGAAGTTACACTCTACTTGCTCTCTGTCCTTCCTGCGAGAGAATCGACCGATGTCCAATTCATCAGAAAATCGATAGCCGGTGTCAATATTGACGACGTGTGTATATTCCGGGAGAATTTCAAAAATGCGGCGTCGAGCTATATCATCCAAGCTACTGCGAACAACAGTCGAACGATTGTCAGCCACAACCCGCTACCAGAAATGACGACACAAGAATTCACCAGAAGCGCTTCTGCCATCCAAAAGCAATGTGCAGCAGCAACGTGCTGGTTTCATTTTGAAGGACGAATACCGAACGTGACGGGCGAATCCGTGAGGTGGCTACGCGAAGAATATCCCCTGGCCAAGATTAGCGTGGAGTGTGAGAAACCTGAGCGAGAATACATGTTGCAGGTTGCCAAGCACGCAGATGTGGTGTTCTTTTCAAGACTATGGGCTGAGGTGAGTGCAGATCGGTAAATGGAGGTGTTCCGAGGAAGGCGCCTCTGTATGCTGGACCAACCATTGATGGTTAATATTACAAAGCACACTCGCCAGAATGGGATTTACACATGGCTCGGTGGTCCCTAATCACTGCTACTTCCAGTCTTGACGTTCGATAGGCAAAATCGTACAAAGATCCACGGACGTTCCTCGATGCGCAGATCCCAAACATGAAACCAGGGTATGAATGGTCCAGCTTACGCATTGGCCTTCCCTCGTGAAAGTTGCTTACAAGGGACCAGTGCAATATTAGTGTGCACCTGGGGCTCTCAAGGAGCTATCTGCATCAAAAGCAAGATAGACAAGGCGGAAGAAGAGCAATGTGCGAGCGTAACAGCTTGGAAACCAAGCACAGGCCCTGCACAAGTCGTCGATACGATTGGCGCTGGGGATACGTTCATCGCTGGATTCCTATACGCATTAAATTGTCACGACGCGTGGACCCTGCAACGAAAGCTTGAATTTGCGAATGAAATGGCTGGTCGGAAAGTCCTACAGGCCGGTTTTGGTGGACTCTCGGAAAAGATGCGGCTGTCCACGGAGACCGAGCCTGATTGAAGCCAGGAGACGTAATCAAGAGGGCATCCAGAGATGAGTAGCTCAAAGACGACCGATCTTTCCTTCCCATAACGTCAACGCGTTCTTATAGAACACTTTGTCCTTCTCCTCAACTGAAAGGAATTCGGCATCTGAAAGGCCGTTTATGTTTGCATCGACATCCCAGAAGCCAATACCATACGGATAGTCCTTGTAAGACCGTTAGCTCACATATTCGCCACCTTTTAACAAGTCCGACCTACCGTTCCAAACACCATCTGCGAAATAGGCACATCATGCGCTAGTATTCCCTTGATCTGGCTTGGGTATATAGGACCGGCACTATCATACCAAAAGCGTTTTGCGTATATCTTGCGCGCCTCTTCCGCGTCCTGAGGGAAGCCTAAAAGGAAGCGATCCTGAATATCAGGGAATGCTCCTGCTCCATGTGACACTCGCCAGTGGAGGTTCGGATACTTGATGATGGTGCGGTTTGCGGTAATGCTAGATATTGCGCGCGCAGTTTCAAAGTAGAACTCTCCGAGGCCGGATCGAATAGGTGCTGATCGACGTTAGGACATGGGCATATGATACCGAAGGGAAGACAAGTGCTTACATGGCTTTGAGCTAACAAGCTTTCCATCTTCTAGTCTTATCACAGGGTCATGAGGATGGATGAACACAATCTCCCTCCCATCTCCGCTCTCGGCACGTCCCTGGAGGTATGTCCAGAGCGGATCAAACGATTCCTCGCCGGGATACAGACCGACGTGATTTGTCAATACACCAACTCCCGCCGCTCCCAGATCCTCAAGCGCGTAGCGTATCTCCACCACTGCGTCTTCCACGTACGGTAATGGCGTGACAGCCAACCAGCTGAAACGCTCAGGATATACCTTCACCAGCTCGGCCGAAAACTCGTTCAGTAACCTTGCCAGTGCAACAGTTTTTGCTCTATCGTCCGGAAAGGCGTTTGCTTGTGGTGTCGATACGCAAAGGATGGAGCGCGCTATGTTGTGCTCATTCATGAATTTCAAGTGCGAGATTGGATCCCAAGATGGAGTCTGGCGGCCTGCGGCAAAGGGCTGGAGAGAGCGAAACCAACTTGGCACAGGGTGAGTATGGGTATCGATGCGCGTCGCGTTCTCGAATTGGGGTAATTGCGACTGGCTGTGGGTTGTGGAAAGAGCAGAGATGTCGGCCAAGGCGTCCTCAAGAAATGGTAGAACAGAGAGATCGACGTTGTCACGCAAAGCATTGGCCTTTATGCGGTCGCTACATGATGAATAGGACGCCATCGTAGTTCGTACTAGCACGAGAAGAATAAAGCAGGGCTTCATATCGTTAACATTGTATATAAATCTTGGGAATGGACAGTCCTTACAACGAGGGGCAACGACACAACACCGGATAGTTGTAGAGACCGTCACATAACTGGAATTGATGATCTTTATGATGGAGTTCCTGGCATCCTTTAGGCAGCTTTCGTGCACCGGCAT
Organism: Pleoardoris graminearum; assembly: GCA_030770415.1. Lineage (NCBI taxonomy): Eukaryota > Fungi > Ascomycota > Dothideomycetes > Pleosporales > Didymosphaeriaceae > Pleoardoris > Pleoardoris graminearum. Next base: position 155,603 of record JASEKS010000167.1, read on the forward strand.
CCTGAATGCCGGCCATAAGGGCGCCGATAGACCGGCTCCCCGCCTCAACATTGAATGACAGGAGCCGGATAACATTGCCGACAAATGAAATGATGCTTCCTCAATTCTAATACCCATATACCACGATTAAAAAGCTTCTCGTCCCTGACAGTTTCAGCTTGCGCATCGTCATAACTGATAGACCTCGGGAAGGAGCTGTTCACGTGAAAACCACGTGATTTGGACATTCCCAAGGTATCCTCAGCAAGTATATATAATCCTTTGCAAAGTTACTAGGATATATGTCGGACAGTTCAGCCAGTAACCACAGAATCAAAAAATGAAGATAGGAATAATACAGGTTCCACCCTAGTCACAATCATCCGATTTGGGCTCTGCCAGGTGCTAGATGTTGGCCGGGCACAATCACGTTGCGCACCTTCTTCATAGCCTTTTTACATCAACTAGCCGAGGAATTTTCGGTATCCCTTGAGAGGCTTGCTCTGCGTTATTCATCCACATACCGAATGCTACTCCCAAGCTATTGACTCTTTAAATAATTTAACTTGGCATCGCCTTTCTCGGCACACGATTTGGCATCATTGTCAGATCTAGAATCATTGTCTGATTATATGTGTTGGGAACAGTCACAGAGTCGGTCTTACGGTCAATCATGTACTACAACATTTTGCATTCATCTACTTTTTCCTCCCCAGCAGTTCAACTGATCGTGCAAGATCTCCTCGTACAGAACGCAAACGCGGACATATTTGCGCTGTGTCGAAGGGCCACTATGATTTGAAAACAAATCGAGCTCATTCAATCGCGCCTGAACTCGCCCTTTTAAAGTTGTTCCCAATCTATCGAACATTCGCCAAATAGTCGACCCCTATCGCTTTGTAATAATTTGGATGCTGTCCATACAGCTAGACAAAGCACCATCATGACGCTCAATAGCATCATTCTTAGTTGCACCTCGGGTTGGCTTGAACGAAGATATGGCCAATACGTTCGGCCACTTGGCGGATCGCAGCTGCCTTAGGTCTCGCAATCAAATGACCATTTGCACCTTCAATCAGGAGACCTCTATCGTTCTGCATGACGGTTCGAACGTACGCCTCGTCGACACCGGTGAAGTCCGGCTCCACAGGGCCGCGCTTTCGTACTGCTTTCTTAATGTTTGCGGCCGGTGTTGCCGTCGGAGTAGGGGTATGTGATAGCGCTGGCGTCGGCAGCACATAGGATTGCTTCTTGATATCGACCTTTGCGCGCTTTTTAGCGGAGTTGGATGCGATATTGGTATCATGTACGGCCTGGCGCTTGCTCGAGGATGCGCCAGGCGCCGGCGTGGACGGCAATGCGTGTGGCACGCCTTGGTGCCAGAGGTAATTCGAGTCTGATGAAATGCGACCCATGTCTTTGAACATCAGGTCAACACACCCTACATGCTCCGGTGCCAGTGAAATGCTGTTTGTCCAGACATCATCTGCCTTCTTCATCGAACTGCTAATCCAGGGTACGAGTTCACCCTTGCGTTCCTGCTTAGAATCGAACTTGTAGAACTCGAAGACCGGCTTGAGAGGACCCAAGGTTCCGGTGAGAAGCACCACCGTACCGCACAACATTTTCTTATCCTTGTAGATAGACAGTCTACCCCTCGAGTCGATCCACTTGTTCGGAACTGTAAGCGTAGTAGGCTCATTGCGAGCTGAAAGCCGGAAGAACATCGAGTCGGTGACGATCACGACAATTGCCACGATCTCCTGGTTGGGTTTCTTCTTCCGTACGATCCAGTGTCGAGTACCAACCACAGGAACACCAGTCACAACGGCCTCGGAGACGAAGTCATTGCCAGTGACAGTACCAGGCCAAACCTGCTTAACCTTATAATCAGGCCTAGGAAAGTAATATCGCAGCAGATTCGAGATGAGTGCGCAGCCGGCAAGTGCCCGAGGATAATCTGTAATCTCTTTCTCTTTCTTCTCGAAACTGTGCTCCTCGTAGTGGTTGAAGTAGTTTCGGTAGCTGAGAGCCAAAGGCTTGGGCAAGAGCGGTATTGGAGACGGGATGGTGATCTTGCCGAAGTCGTCCACCTTCCAGTGCGGCTCCTTGTTCGGCATAGCGGTGAAGTGCATAGGATGGGGAATAGCGGTCTTCTTGATTGGTTGAGGGTATTCCTTTGCCGCCTCAGATGATACGCGTGGAATTGCCGAAGAGGGCTGTGTATCCTCCATATTGGATGCTTGCGGATTGGCGTTCGCGGGTGTTGAGCCTCCCATCTTGTTTCTATGGGTGTTTAGAGAGCGGCATATACAAAAGAGTCCGATCAGTTGAAAAGTGGAGATGAGCCCTTGAAGGTTGAGGGTGATGGTGAAGCGGCTGTGAGGTCGTAGGACCAGTGGCAGTTTATATGAGTCTCTAAAAGTTCACACATCACGCACCACTCTTAATGGCAAAGTCTTGATGTTCGTGAAAGTTTAGGGCGATTGCACCTACCTAGTTTAAGGCAATGTGAGAATAGAGTTTCCACACTCCTGGGCGTCGGGTATTTTCAGCCGTTTCTCGACAGTTCGACCAAACACGAGTCTTTTTATGTGTAAATAAGCGGAAGAGCATGGCAGGTGCTTTTAAACGTTTGGTCTTACCTCTTGCCGAGTCTGAGCTTCTTCGGTTTATCAGGTTGATTCAGTGAAACACTTGGCCACTTTGGAAATGACGATAAACGTGCCTTCCTGATTCGGAGTCTCCTTCTGTCGAGTAATTCGAAATAGGATTTCCGTCTCTCTGATACACTTCAACGATCTTGAAGTAAATCTAAGCCTTAGAGAGGATCAAGAACCGCCAAGACGAATATGAACAGGACCCAAGGCACAGGCAACCGAGTAATGCAGGCTTCCTAGCTCCAGGCACACTAAGAGATAGTATTCGTCTATCTCCTTCAAACGAGTCGGAGACGCACAAACGCATACTTGCTCCGGATGACCTCTTCAGGTGCTGTGTGCTTTTATAGTCGGTGAGTGCCTTGAGCAATAGTAATGCACAGTGAATGGAATAATATATTCTGCGAGTTGTAACACCCCGAAATGCTCTGATTATGTTAGGTGTCACCCGTACATGACCAAGACTGTGAATTTACTTCTGCGATGCGTTTGCTTAAGGTATATACTTTGCAGTAATAATTGCTATTTCTTAAACGGATAATTACTAAGTAGATAAAAGTGTATCCGGTCTTGGAATTAAATTTTCAATGTAGAGGGAATATAGTTGGGCAATTGCCTATATATACGGGGCGCGTTCTATACCTGGTACTGCCGGCTCAACAGATGGGACTTTTGCTATGACCCATATATACGGTGGTCCTAGATCCTGACTGCTTCTGCTAAGGACGGTTTCCGTCCCCATGATACCCAAACCATGGAGCCTCCGCTCAACACTCTGGAAATGCCAACCACGTGATAGGCCTCAATGCCTTCGATGGTTGGGGTCCTAGGGCCTGATCTAGTAGTGGTAACAAGATTGACACGTGTTCAATTTAACCGTGGTTTAGTGATGATTTCACAAAGAAGTCGGTGCGCTCTGACGGCGGAGATAGAATAGTTTTTACAAGAACATGAAAGCGAGCAACAGGGGAAAGGATGAAATATTCCTCAATTTCCGGATCGCACTGTCGAATGACCAGGAAAACGGTCGTGATCAGCAAACGCAAGTCGTTTGTGGGAAGGGTGACTCGCCAGGCGCTAATTTTTCTCCGCAACTTCGAAGTAGCACCGCGTCTTCATCGCGGCACAAGCTATAGCTAGTGCGGTCAGCTTTTGTCATGCCCATCATGGGTTAACAACTACAGTAAAACCCCGGCCCCAGTGGTGTACTTGTCGTCAGGCAAAGAAATGTTGACAGAACGATCAAAGAACTTGTATACATTGAGCGCGAATACATCTTGCCATATATCTTCTACAAAACTAAAACAAGATGCACTATCGTGATAGTATGAAGCAAAAACCCACGATGCAAGCACCATCTGACCCATCAAGCAGATGAGAAGGAAATGGGGTATCATGACTGAAGCGGTATGCAAATACCTCCAGAGGCCCGCCAATGCCAATATGAACCGATGAAAGACCTTTGATGAATCCACCTGGCCTTCTTTGCCATAAAATACTGTCCGCTCCTCGCCATTCAATCAAACCATGCTACGCTCAAATATAGATGCCGTGTGCCGTTGTAAAGTTCAGCCCGGATAAACTCGTGATGGGAACGCTTGCCCCGAGGGCACCTGAGAGAGGGGTACCATGTATGTATCAAGGATACTGTGGGTTGGTGTTAGCGTTACCAATCCCACCGCAGGTTGTTGCGATGAACACCGCCACCGCCACCGTTGCCGTTGTGGTGATGGACCTCGTGATGGACCTCGACGTGGCCGTGGCCGTGGTTGCCGCCAAAAAGAGCGAACAAGTTGAATAGTCCTACCAAGCCTGGAGCCTGATTGGGTTGCTGAGGAGCAGCGGCCGGCATGGGTATAGGAGGCGGAGGATTTGCTTCGAGCGCAGGCGCGACGGGCCTAGGCAGTGGAGGTGGAGGACCTACTTGGGGCGGAAGCGCCATCGGATTGGGTATAGGCTGGAAATCTATTTGAGGCGGAGGCGCGGCCGGTGCTTGCCGGGGCAGCTGGAAGAATCCGGCTAACGGATGAGCAACGTCATCGTGAAGCCAGTTGCGAGGATCCTGCATGATATTTCCACGCTCTGAGCAGCCTTGGGCATGCTGCATGTTCGGATTATAGGCGACCAAGCATTGGAAGCAGAAGTCATGCTTGCAATTCCGACCTGTGAGGCGTTAGATAAGGCGTACAATAACTCGAACGTTGGCAAGTTTTGCCGCAGCGCAGGTAATACAAAGGTCAACATCACTTACACTTCATGTGGTTGCAGCCGCCATTCTTCTCGATATTGATGCCGCACTTCGGGCAGGGCTTGGCCATCTTCTTAATGGCCTGCAATGACTTCTTCTCTTCTTCGGCCTTGACCTTGTTGCAACTACCGGAACCGTGAGCCGGTCGCATGCAGTTCACGCACATCGCGTAGTCGCAGTAGGGGCAGTCGATCTTTTTGCCATTCCCCGACTTGGATGCCTTGCCCTGGCAGTCGTCGATAGAGAAGTAGTGGCCGCATTGCGGGTTCAAGCAGGCGATGTAGTTCTCACTACCGCGCAAGTGGTGATTAAACAGCGCAGTGTCCCAGCTAGAATCGTATGTTAGCACATCGTTACGGTTATCGAAAGCTTTGTTGCTTACTTCTGAAGATTTGCCTTGGAAATGAGCTGCGAGACGGTACCGTAGTCAATCACGTGCTCGCAATCCGGGAAAACGCAAGGCATAACAGCTTCGTCGAGCTCGCGCTTGGCAATCATCTCCTTGATCATCTTGCTGATGCAGACATTGCATGTACCTTGGAAATGCTCGCATGTGCCTTCGACCACCTTGAAGCCACGGCCAACGGAGTTTCCGACCTGCTTAGTCGTAGCGCAGATCAGGCAATCCTTCTTGACAGGCTTCGGTTTAGGCGCCCTCGGCTTCTTCGTGACTCGGTCAGCCTTGACGGGCTTGAGCCGTGCAGCAGGCCTCGTGGGCGCTTTCGCAGATTGAGAGCGCATGTTTCGCCGGTTCGATGGTGCCGCGGCCGGTGCCGGGCTGTGGCTATCGCGGATGACGATGGGATTTCGAGAGGAGTTACCGTTGATGGCGCGTGTGCGAGCCATGGTGGTAATCGATCGTTGATAATATGCCTAGAAACGGGTAGAGGGGTGAGTAAAGTGTGGAGCGTGACGCGTGGAGTGTGGGGCGCTGGCGCTGTGGGTTATATGCGCACGGGTGGCTGCATACACGCTGCCGCACCCTAGAACGGAAGGGTTAGCGGGGCGGGCTCGTGGATTTGTTTACGCGGGCAGGACCAATGCGGTTGGTTGAAGTGAGCGCCAGTGGTGCAACGTGGGGATGAGTACATTCGGACCAAAGGACTATAATTTTGCTGCATTGCCCCAGGATATACAAGACAGAGGCCACGAGTTTCAGGATTCTCATTTCACCTTATGGACTTAGTTCGCGGCCGCATGCGCGTCATAAAACCCGCGGTGATGTAAGTGAGGTGGTCGTCCCCTTAAAGATTCCCGCCCCGCTCTATATGAGCCGAACTTCGTCAGATAAACTTCGCATAAGGGCAAAGTCGCCTCCTCGTATCCGTCTGCCCATACCCAGACAGGTAAGGCTGATCGGACGATGACCGATCCGTTCGATCTCCTGAAACACTTGCTTGCTTTTCCTGAACTATTGATTCACAATGAAACCCAGTTAGAGTATACAGACATGCAAATTTAGCGAAGGTCGTTCGGGATGCTATGCAGCGTAATCCCATCGGAATAAATCAGATATATGCTATTCATGATTTTTTTTCCTTTTTTTTTTCTTTTTTTCTTTTTTGCTCTTTGGCTATACCGCGTTCCGAGCGCCAATGAACATACATCCCATTCTCCGGCTTCCAGCGGGCGTCGAGTGCTCGTTTGCTACTGCACGGTTAGCTTGGTTACATTGAATCCATGTGGCACACGGGGGAGCAAACAATGCCTGCTCTTCACATCTGGGTCGACCACCATATCTTCATATCGTTGTTTCTTAAAAATATGCTTAAGCGACCCCATAGCATCCATAAAACCCGCCAGTTGCAACTTTTGCTCTCCGGGAGTACACATTAGCGCTTGTCACCAGCGAAAATAAGATTTATGTGGCCTTACAATCCCCTACCCAAACACAAAGACGTGTCTAGAAGGTGAGTAACGCTTTGCGTTTGGGGACTCGGTCTAGGAAGTGATGTTTGACATACGCATCAGCCGAACGCCACTCCCAAGCTCGAGAACCGTAGCGTGTGGCAGTCATTGTAATCGATTCACGGTGCCTCCCCTACAGTCCTTAAAATATCTGCGCGAGGACGAGAGATTGCGCGCAAAGCGCCGCAATACGCAAGGCCCTATCTCGACCGACGCAACGACCGAAAACCGATGCCCTCGGTGTGGTGCTTGTCGGACATGCGGCTCCTCAAAGCAAACGTTGGATCCAGAATCACCGTCCACTGCATTAATTCATCAACCAGGTGAAAGTGGGCGTCCGAAGCGTTTCGAATATATCGGCGGCGGTGCTCCAGCTGCAAATAATCGATTATGGGCTCAGAGAGCGCAGGACGCCGAAATGGCGCGGTTGGAAGCGAACCTACGCAACGCCGGTTTCGTTCCCAAGACTGCACCTCGTAATGCTGGAGAGTATGGCGCTGCTGTACGCGAATTTGTCCTGCACTATCCGGGGAAGTACCCTATCTATGAGAGCAAGCAGAGGGTAAAGATTGCCGAAGGAAAGATTGCCGAAGGAAAGAAGCCTGCGAGCTCATCCGGAACTCAAGTGTGCCGATGGGAGCTTGGAATAGTGAGTTCATGATTTGGATACAACTGCCTAAAGCAAGTGCTAATGAGGTAGGATGATGCTGGCGAGTCCTCCTTTCGATGGGTTGTCGCTGGCAGAGAGTCGCCGAGTTTGGTTGCGCAGCCCACGGGTAGCACAGGCACGTTCAAGATCGCGCAGCACGAGGACGAAGGCATCTGATCACCATTCGCGACGGAAGGTAGACTATAATCTCGCAAATAACAGACTTGGTGGTTGTGTTGATCGACACTGTGCACCGTCGTTTGGTTGGTGTGTTGGTGACGAGGATCGGACTCTGCACAGACCACCGGCTGATTCACTCCAGTGATCGACACTGATCAGTGATTACCCAACTAGGCAGTTAGCGCACGAACCGTCTCTGCCTCCAGTCAACACTAACCAAAAATAACTTAATTAGTCTTGCACGAACCAATTCTATCTGCCTCCTTTTCTGGCTTTTTCTTCATATGCTAGCGCAGTAATCAACACGCATACCAAGACGACCCGATTAGACGGTTGCACAACCATCCAGATGTCATTCCGAGGCTGCCATGATGCCACACGCCCAACAATCAAGTCTCAAGCTGCAGCAAGGCAAGGCAAGCTGCCACTAAGCTGAGACGAGGGACGCGTAGTCTCTGGTTGCCGGGCGTGTCTTCTACTTGAACAGTACCGCACCTGCGGACTATCACATATTTAAGAACTTCAGATAGCGAGCTTCTTGTAAGTCAATTTGAAAAGACTATTAATAAACTGAGGAAGCGACAGTTCGCCCAAAAGTCAGCTCTGCGCATATCATCAATGTGTATTCCATCCTGAATCATGCCCGCTAGTCTTCCGGTCTATACCCTCGTCGTATACGCACATATTGTGATCAAATTCGGGAAAAATGCCTCGTCATCAGTTCCCCTGGCGATAATCTGGGTAACAGATGCATGCTATCACATCAAGCCGACGAGCACGCATCTTCCGTTGAGGCTGGATTAAGCGCTACATATTCAGTGTCCGTCCTAAACTCCTCGATATCTCCTTCCTTGTGCAAGCGGATCCTGGATTTCGCAGTCAACTTCTTGGGAAAAGGCGTCTTGGTAGACGGAGATCTGAAAAGAGCCACGACGTCAGGACTCTGCATCGCACCGCTGATAGTTGAAAAGCGGGTATCGTAGCTTTCACCAGCGGTATATATGGCATATACACCAGCCAGAGTAGTGACCAGACATGCTCCGATTGAACATCTGCCTCTAAATCAGTACCCAAACCCAACGCGTCATTTTCATAAAGCCCGGAGTCAGGCCTTCAACATAGTATTGGACTTACCCATACGCAATGAACAGGTTTCTGGGGTGATATGTGTATGTATTCAGCCAGAGCTCTTGCTCCACTTGCGTCAGCACCTTATTACTAACGTATATCAGTCTCAGTCGTAGGTCGTCTTTGGAGGTCCACAAACCTGAATGCTGGGATACGCATCATACTTAAAGACGCATTCAATGCGAGCTCCTCGATGAGCGTAGTTAGGTTCTTGTCTTGAATACTTTGCGAAATTAGGCTATCGTCGCCCAACCACACGGCATTCACTTTTGTAAAATCATTGGCATTTATAAATATCGTGTCAGTAAAATGTATGTCCCAACTCAACGGTCCGTCAAGCCTTCGTCCGGCTGTTATGTTGGAGTAAGGACCCATCATGATGCCGGACACTATGTTGAAGATCAAAGTTACAAATATTCATAATTGGTTGACGCGTCAGATAGTGTATGATTGACGCCACCGAGGCGGGTGTATCCCACTTCTTTGATCGCGATTGCCCGCAAGGACTGTACGTTGTTCACGAAAGTAACGCCGGTCGTTATTGATGCATTCTTGAGAGCGCATCTATAATAGCTAACACTATGGTGATCATACAGTTTTGTGTCATCCGGGTAGTCCGCAATGGCGATCCAGAGCCTGGATGCGAAACTATGCGTGGGAGAAGGGCCTAGTCGAGAATAGTAGAGGATCGACACTTTGTGACGGTAGGGCCCATCACGGTAGTCCGAGTCGTACGCCGTGAAGCTCAAGTCCTGCGCATTAAACGTGGAGGAGTTGGTGATGAATGATCGTATAGTAGAATTGGCTTCCTTGAATGCGGACTCGGCTATGTTTGAACGAGTCATTCCATCGGGCTCCAGACAGCGAACAAGAGGGACAGTGATATCGATAGTGTAAGAGATATTTTGTGCGCCCTCCGGAGTTGCTAATGGAATGAGGTCACCTGTGCTTGATAACACCGTGAACATATGAATCATTTCGGAAGTGTCGAATCGGTCACCATTGATAGAGGGCTGGTTGACTAGAATAACGAGCATTGTTGTGTTCGGTTTCAGAGTCACGCTCAAAGTTGCTGGTGAGACCACTGATGATATCGGGATGCACCTGGAATTGATTCAAGAACGAGAAGCGCTCGCGTTATCATCTTAAGACGGAGCACTTACCAAAATACCACTGCGAGGCACACAACGATGGGAAATCGAGCGACAAAGCTTGGTCTGGGCAGCAGAAAAACATTCTGGTTCACGGCGAATGCCGCGTCGAGTACGTCTATCGGAACAGTCTGCTGATAGCATCGTCGCCAGACCCACTGCACGCAAGCTATGTTTGTGGTGTTCGCAAGGCAGACTTGGACTAGAAAAGCGAGCGCAGTACCAAACCTGGTATGCGGATTTAGCGCGTGATATGCAGAATGAATGAATGACATACCTAATCGACCATTGCTGCCTTGTAGCGGAACCAACAATGGTGTCATTCAGGCTTGAATAATAGATATGATGCACGACAGCAAAGACAACACCAGCGATGAACGAGCTCAACATCAAAGCCAGAGTTGTTCGGTAATGGTTGCGTTGTTGGACATTTCCATACCCTGGACCTTTGGTGGCAACTGAGCTGCGTGAGGACAGAGGTGTGTGACTTTCGACAGGCACATACCAATGGGTGTGCTCCTGCGTAATCCGACCTTGAAAGGTACCATACGCAAGTATTCTGGTGTGTATCGCATGGTCTATTTCAGTCGCATGTAATAGTGCGAGGCCGTGATAATCTTTGGAAAAGTGAAGAGTGTGCCAGTGGCTGAATTTCTGTGCGGTTACTCGTACTAACGTAATTTTAGAGTAAGAAGCCCGTGGGGGCCATGGTGGCAGTGTGCATTGAGCAAAAGCAGTGTAACCTGCACCTGTGGATGATTGGAACGATGCCCATGCTGATGGAACACGGCAAGGCAGAGAGCTTCACCGGTAAGGACTCCGCAAACACACTTTCCGACTTGAAAGGAGTTTTGATTCGCTGGTATCTAACGGGAGGGCTGAGTGTGCATCGTAAGCGATTGTCCGCATTTGGATGCCCATCCGAAACTGTGGTCTTTGGGTTTAGAGTATTATTCCCTTGTGTAGGTTATATCTAATGATCAAGATGCTTAGTGAGTCGTTGCGCACGACGTGTGGAAGCATTGAGAGATGCAACATCACGCACATCCTCACACTGTACTGTACATTTTTTAGGCTAGGCTATTCCTGCTTGATCCGCTTTAACAATTGTTTTAAGTATACATGAACGATAGTTATTCCTGCCTTGCACTAAAGAGTTAGTTACTATTACCTATTTAGGCTCGGAGCTCAGCTCCTTGATAAGAGGAGACAGGTTTGCATGACGTCATCCATCGAGATACCATGACCTCGTGATCTCGCGATCTCCAGGACTCGCGTAACGCTCGACGCGTACTTCTGTCCAACTCCACCTTCGCACTATCCTCTTGTCCCAACTCACAACAAGTACGTTTGCTAGCTGGTCAAGTGGCACCTTGAACCGATGTTTTACATAACCCAGCTAAGACATTACTGAGGCGATATCTACTCATCTAACAGACCCTTCATCGCCTTGGCCAACCTTGCATTCACCGCAGCGTCTACACTTCCTCCGACGTCACGACCAATGCACGGTTCCTTGCACTCCGTGGACTGCCCCTCCACAGCCTCACGCCATGCCCCCAATATGCGGTGGTTAATACCGCGGCATCCGACCGGGTAAAATGCCCTGCGCGCATCTGCACCACAACACGCCTCATCTATAACCCCTCCAAAGCCCATGCCCATGACCCAAAAAGCGCATCGACTTTTCCAAACCACCCCCCACCATGCCCAAAGTCCTCAACCCCATCCTCCCCGGCTTCAACGCCGACCCCTCCATCCTCCGCGTAGGAGCCGACTACTACATCGCCACCTCAACCTTCGAATGGTACCCCGGCGTGCAAATCCACCACAGTCGGGACCTCGCCAACTGGACGCTCCTCATGCGCCCCCTCTCCCGGAAATCTCAACTCGACATGCGCGGCAACCCGGACAGCTGCGGCATCTGGGCGCCGTGCCTGACGCACGACGGGGCAAAGTTCTACCTCGTGTACACGGACGTCAAGCGCAAGGACGGTTCCTTCAAAGACACACATAATTACATCGTTACTGCGGAGGATATCATGGGGCCCTGGAGCGACCCCGTGTACGTGAACAGCAGCGGCTTCGACCCGAGTCTGTTCCACGACGAGGATGGGAAGAAGTGGTTCGTGAATATGCTGCAGGATCACCGGCGGCGGCCGCGGTCGTTCGCCGGCATCCGCCTGCAAGAATGGGACGACAAAGCGGGCAAGCTGGTCGGCCCGTGGAAAACGATTTTCACAGGGACGCAGCTCGATCTCGTCGAGGGCCCGCACTTGTACAAGCGCAACGGGTGGTACTACCTGCTCACGGCGGAGGGTGGGACAGGGTACGGGCACGCTGCGACGCTGGCGCGCAGCCGCAACATCTGGGGTCCGTACGAAGTCCACCCGCAGAACCCCATCCTCTCATCTACCAACGCGCCGCTCGCGCCGCTCCAACGAGCCGGCCACGCGGATATCGTCGACACGCCCGACGGCCGGACGTACCTCGTGCACCTGACGGGGCGCCCCATCACGCAAGCCCGCCGGTGTGTGCTCGGCCGCGAGACCGCGATCCAAGAGGCGTACTGGACCGATGACTGGCTGTACGTCAAGGACGGCCCCGTCCCCTCGCTGTACGTCGAGCTCCCCGCGCCGCGCGATGACGCGCCGTACTGGGCGCCGCAGCACTACACGTTCTCCGCGGCCGCCGGCCTGCACAAGGACTTCCAGTGGCTCCGGACCCCGGAGCCAGACCGCATCTTCCGCATCACGGACGGCGGCAAGCTGGAATTGACAGGCCGCGAGGCCATCGGCAGCTGGTTCGAGCAGGCGCTCGTCGCGCGGCGCCAGACGCACTTCTCGTACGACGCCGAGACGGTGGTCGATTTCACGCCGCGGGATGAGCGCCAGTTCGCGGGGCTCGCGGCGTACTACTGTCGGTACAACTTCTTCTACCTCACGGTGACGGCGCACGCCGACGGGCAGCGCGAGCTGCTGATCCTGTCGTCGGAGGCGTCGTGGCCGGACGGCCGGCTCAAGTTCCCGATGGCGGACCCGGTGCCGATTCCGCAGGAGGGCAAGGTACGGCTGGCGATCAGCATACGGGGGAAGGAATTGCGGTTCTCGTGGGCGCTGGACGGCGAGGCCGAGTTGAAGCGCATCGGGCCGGTCATGGACGCGAGTATTCTCAGTGACGAGTGTGGGGGCCACCAGGCGCACGGGAGCTTCACGGGGGCATTTGTCGGCGTAGCGGCGAGCGACCTGGATGGTTTGGAGACGAAGGCGACGTTCGACTACTTCACCTACAGACCCGTGAAGCACGAGAGCGATCGGTACGAGGTCTAATTGGTCATCAGAGATGGGTCCGATACAGCATTTGATTGGGACTTCACGCTTTTCTCCTACCATGCATGCTATAATGCTCACATTCATATGCTAACACCCGCATACCGAGCAGCTCATCCCGGCCGGCCAAGCTTTTGCTAAAGCATCATATACTCTGCCTCTCGACCTGACTCCGCTGGCTCCTATACGAGTGAGCACAGGAACACCAGCAGCGCATCGGTCAGAGAACCTACGGGCTCTGCTCGTACTGATAGTCCATGTACCCCTTCAGCCCCGCGAGCCCAATCTCAATCGCCTCCTCCGTCCGAACCGTCCTGCTGCCCTGGCCCTGCACAAGATTGACCCAGTAGTCGAACGCCTGATGCGCGTCCTCCTTCCGCATGCCGCCCAGCACCGGGTCGTTCGCGATCACGGGTTCCAGCCCTGCGACGCCGCCAAAGACGACGAGAAGGTGCTTGTACGCATCGGGCATCTTGTCCATCTTGCTCTCAGGTCGGTTTCTCGGCGCGATGGCGTCAGGCAGGACATCGGTAAGCGGGACGCCCCGCTCCGAGGTACCGATGGCGAACGAGTAGCCCTCTGGGTACTCCGACTCGGAGAAGATGTTGGAGAAGCTGCTTGCTTTTCGCACTTTATAACCCCAGTAATAGCCCTCCTGCTCACGGGGTGTTTCTGGACCGACGGCGTCGACGGCAAGGTTCTCGCATTCTCGCTCTGACAAGTGTGGCCACGAGGATGGCGGTTGCTCGTCCTTGAACTCGACCGTCAAGCGCATACCCTGCTGGATCGCGTACGGCACTTTGACAGGGTAGGGCAGACCGCAATTAATGTACGTCCACTCCGGGTCTGAGCTCCCTCTCTTGCCCCTCTGCTGTGCGAGGGGCGTACCCAGCGAGACGCCCTCGCGGAACCGAATCCACTCGTCCGGCTTGGTATGCGAAGGCGTGTCGAGGGGAGGCAGCACGCCTACGAATCTGTACGGTTCACACATTGGGAACAAGGCAGACCGTAGGTGGGGCGGACAGTCGGCATACTCCAGCAGGCCGACCATGAAGCGGTCGGGATTCTGGTACGGGATGTCGGCTTCGGAGATGCTGTCCATGATTTCTGCTTTGCTCTTCTTCTTGCTGCGGTAGTACCCAGAGACGTTCTTGGGGATGTTGACGGGGTCGTCGTCGTAAACGACGATTTCGTCGACGCACCAGACAGCAGCGGCGCGCGCGATTCGGCCGACGAGAAGCGTCTTCATGTCGTGCCTGACTACGTTGTTGAGTATGCTACCTGGGAGTGCCATTGTTACTGTCCACGAGCGCGGCTTGCGCGGTTTGAATACGGCGGATGGCTTTTCGGTATGCAGCTCTTGCGACACTTTGCCTGTGCCGAAGTCCTTTAGTGTTGTCTTCGTTCCAGGCTGCGCGTGGAAATCGTTCAAGGAAGAATACTTGTTTGGTTTGTCACCACTCCGTATCTTCTTGACAGGCGGTTGCTCAGCTTCAAGCTGCGCATCCACCTGACCCTGTACGCCGTCTCGCGCGGTCTTTTTCGATTTCTTCCCTGCAGAAAACCGCTCCGCATGCGCCTGTTCATCCTCGTAGTCTGGTATTTCCCAGATATCCGGGGATTCGCTTTGGACTTCCTCCTTCTGGTGTAGTACAACTGCGAGTTTCCGCTTCTGCATCCCGTCAGCTATGCCGTCTGCCGAACGAACATCAAGCCTCGACGCACCTTGCCCTTCTTCTCCGGCTCCGTAGGGTGCGTTGCAGTATCTCCCATCACTGCATCGCATGCGTCCCGCTTCGCTCGTGCCTGCTCCTTCTCTCTCGCTTCGTGCTTCTCCAGCGTGTTATCGACGAGCTCCAGCGCCCGCCTATTCCTCGCCTTGCCCGACTCCGCCTCGACCACGTTGCCGTCTTCGTCGACCCACCCCTTGCCATTCACATATTCGACGGGCTCCTTCTTCGCTTTCGGCTTCGCTTTCGTCTTCGTCTTGGAGCTCTCGTTGCCCATGCTGCCGTTCAGCACATCCAGGTTTATGCGTGCCATTGTCGAGCCGACCGCTTTCTTCTTATGTGATTTTCTTCCTTCCTACGGTCCGGCTCGCTGTAGGCTTCGCAACATGGTGTGGAGCAGAGCGGGTAACTGCAGCGTGGCGACACTCGAGGTTCGTCGTCTCGGTCGTCTCAAAAACTTTACGCGAGCGAGCGAGACGAACTGCGGGGAACCTTAGCTGCGACGAAAGGATCCCTGCGGCAGGTATTCGATGGCGCTAAGCCCTATCCGTAGCGTCAACGGACGGTCGGGCCGCAGTTGGGGCGCAAACGCAAACACCGCCGCAATTCTCCCACTTACACGTCTCGTATACACCAGCTCTACCAACACGCTCTCCACACCCCGCAATGTCCGACGCGTACGTCCCGTCCCCTCCTATTGCTTCCCTTGCCTCCCACTCGCTAACCGCACCCCAGCAATCCCCCCTCTACGTCCCCCGCCCACACCCTCTTCACCTTCCTCGCCCTCTACCTCACCACCCTCTTCTCCCTCGACACCTGGGCCGCCGCCCGCGCCTCGCCGTACCGCGCACCCGGCGCATCGAACACATATTTCCGCCCTGCGAGCACGCCCCCCGCGCCGGGGAGCTACCAAGCGGGCATGCACGGCCGGGGGAACGCCGGGCCCGGGAGCGGGAATGGGAATGGGAATGGGAATAGGACAGTGAGACAGGTAGACGGGCGGGCGCCGCTGCGCATGGGGGCAAGTAGTAGCTGTGGGGCGTGTGGTATGTAGGCGGGTGAAGAGCGAGGCTGCCAGGGGCGGGTGCGTGTAAGATGGGAGGATGGGTATAATGAGAGCCCGGAGGGTAAGGGGGGTTCGACATGACATGGGACATGCTAGTCCGGCGGTCTAGCTATGCCATATCGCCCGAGAGGAGCCTCTCCGTGGTCATGCATGCCGAGCGAGATACGTACATACATCCATGCATGCATGCGCATACGCGCTCTTTCCCCCTCCAAACATGGCACCCCGGATATACACCATCCACTTTACACTTCCACTCCTCACGCACGCCCAGCACAGCGAGATGTCAAAACTAGCTCTGTGATTCATGCGTTACGTTGCAGCAATTTTGCCACCGCCTCCAAGTCTACGAGCACCGCCGCATCATGCATTTGAGAAACCCGTACAACAGGCTCAGATACCAACAGGGCTTCCATCAACACAGTCATACAAGACCTCTCGTACCTGTACATTCCACCCGCGCCGCTACACCTACCCTCGACATAACCCCCCACAGCCACACAGCGTAGCACCCACCACCAGTGCACGCAGTCCCTTCATTGCAAAACACATCATTCCATTCCGTTTTCCCTCGCTAGCTTATCTAAACCACCCACATGCTTACCCGGCCCACCTCGGACCCGCGTCCCAAAGCTCGCTCCCCCATACGCCTACGACAACCCCCCCTACGCCACGCTCCCCACCACCAACGCCGCGACGCCCTCCTCCTCGCTCCGCGCCTCAATCTTCATCGTCACGCCCGTCCGCGCACTAAACGCCATCCTCACCATCGCCGCCACCTTACCATTCGAAATCGTCTTCCCGTACAGCTTCAGCGCATGCGTCGACTGCGACAGCGGGACGTCCGTGCCCTCGAGCGGCTGCAGCGACAGCGTCTTGATGAGCTGCTCGGTTGCATCTAGCACAGCATCAGTACATCGTACAAACCAGGCGGGTCGAAGGGGTAGATAGTTGGCCTGCTTACCCGCTATGCTCTTGATATTGCTCAGCTGCAGCGTCTCCGTCGCCGTGTCGCCGCTCGCCTGCTCCCATACATTGTCGAAGCTGCCCGCGTACGCAGGCACGACGTAATCCGCGCCGTTGAGTACCAGGTCCTCGACCTGGTATTCGTCCGGGTAGCCCTCGCCCTCCTCGGGCTCGTTGGTGCTCGGGTCGATCTCCTTGCTGACGAACTTGAGCGTGTTGGTGAACGACGTGGCGATGAACTGGGACTCGGTTTCCAGCCGCTTGAACGAGACGTAGATGGTTCCTGGCTCGTTGGTCTTGAGTTCGGCCGCGGGGATGATGAAGTCTTCCTCGAGGCCGCAGTCGTCGTCTTCGGGCGCAACGACCATCTCGACGTCCAGGAGCACGGTATCAGGGAGCGTGTTCTTGACATCGTATTGCAGTACGACGTGGTCCTTGAAGATGTGCTTGACGGCGGTGACAACGTATTCTGTTTCTGATTCGGTGAGTTCCACCACTGCGCTTGACTTGAGCAAGCCGCCGTGCGCCGCAAGCTCGGGGATCTTCTGCAGCTCCTCGGCATACTTTTGCGTTGCTGCGATGGCGGACGCCGCGGCATCTGCGCCGGTCTTGGTGGGTGCCTTTTGAGCACTGGGGGCTTTGAGAATGGGTGTGGACCCTTCGGTCTTCTTGCTGAGGTCTTCTGCGTCTGCTTGTTCGCGGGATACGGTCGGGATTTTGGTGATGTCGAAAGCCTCTTGGAAAGTCTCCTTCGAGTCGGAGCTGACATACATGGTGAGCTGGTGCTCAAGAGTCGGCAAGGAGTACATTGAGTCGTTTCGGACAAAGCTGGTGGCGAATTCGTCGTCCTGGTCCATCAACCGGAGGTTTAGCGCCGCGCGATCGCGGACTTCGTCATCCACATCATCGAGACATCTGGTCAATAGGACATGGACAGACTTCTTGATCTCCGGATCCTTCTGGCCAACACCAAACTTGGCCAGAGCGGAAGTGGCAGCCGCTCGGACGATGGCGTTTTCCAGCACGACACGATTGTAAATGTAGCGAATGTACTTGGTGGGGTGAGGAGTAGAGGGACCTTCCCGCCCGAGTACGAAGAGGATACGGACCGCCAGCTTAGTGAACTCGCAATCTTCGATGAACTCGCAAAGAGTGGCTAAAGCATCCTCCTTGGCTTCCGGAACGAATCGAATCAGGTCCATGATAGCTTCCACGACGGCGCGCTTAAACTCGTAGCCACCCTCGTCACGAAGAATGCCGCTAAGGAATGCAAGGAAACCAGCCTGCTTCGACTTGAATTTGAGGGCCAATGTGCGGACTGCTTCGACAATGGTGACTTTGAACTCGTCGGTAATCTCAGCCATGAAGCCGGAGATTTGCTTCATCAACCTGTCAACGGAAGACTCGTTGCCCGTCTTGAGAAGAGTGGTGATGGCGAAGGTAGCAATGCTACGATTGGAGTTGGTGATGAGCGATTCGATATCTTGGTTGCATGAGCGGACAGCATCTGGCTTGAACGAGGCCATGGTCGACAATATCCGCAGAGCAGCGAACTTGGTGACTGCGCGAGGAGAAGTAAGGAAAAGCTGCAAAACGTGAACAGCCTGGACGAGCTCGGCATCCGTAACACCACGCAGGTCGCAGATGGCCTTTGCCGCCTCAAAGTTGACCATTTCGGACTTGTGGCGCAACCAGCCATCGAGGAGCTGCACCATGGGTTTGCGCAGGTTGGGGTCTTCCTCTGCGAGCTTCGCGGCCAGTCTAACCAGCAACACGGTAGCAGCAGGGCTCTTGACCACACCCGCAGCGGAGTACTGCTGCACCATCTTGACCAAGCTCATACGGTCGCCTGACCGCATCTGGTACAAAAGTCCAATGGCGTGGTACTGTGTCATGTAGTTCGTGCTCGCCTGAAGTGCGTTATGCGAGCTGCCTCCAAAGCCACCCAAAAAGCCACCCGACTTCGGGCCTGATGCGGCCTCCTGAGCTTCTGACTGCCACCTCCGGACCACATCTTTTGCGATTGGTAGGAGGTGATATGACGATACGAGGGCGGCCGAGGCAACGGAGGGGTTCTTGTCGACGATACATGTCTTGACGAGACGTTCAATCCCTTGTACGTTGGAGGCGTCGATGACGCGGCAGAGGGCGCGGATCGCATTCGGTCGGTATATGACATCGCTACCGACGGAAGTGTCCTTCATGATGGAGGCTGTGGCCATGATAACGGAGTCTGCGGAGCTAGCGAGCTCTTTGAGGACGAGGTAGACCATCTGGCGGAGGGAGGCATCTTTGTTCGAGAAGAGTTTCGAGACTGCAGTAATCAGTACACCCATCCAATTGTCCAAGCATAGGTCGCATACCGCCAAAGAAAAGTGTGGTAGCTTCCTGTCTCCCCCAGCTCTCGCCGGTGAAGAGCAGCAATGCAAGCTTCGTCAATATCTCCATGTGGTCAGCGTCTTCGACCCTTCCAGCTTCAATGCGCAACATACCACTCTGCATTTCCGCGGCGATATGGAACTCTGGCTGAACACTCGTGCTATGCCCCCACGTCAGCTCCTGCATCTTTCACCCCTCCCTAGCTCCTCATTGCATTGCAGGTCCGTACCTTCCTGGAACACCGATATCTTGTCAATCTGTGCCACCCCACCGAAATCCTCTTGCTTCTTGTCCATGATTGCAGCGCGCAGGCACCCGCCGCGAGTCCGACCTCAAATATGCGTATTGTGTCCTCCTCCTTCTCCGCCTAACGTGGCCTTTCCAGGAAAGCTAGCGGCGCAGGTCCGTGGATGCCTGGACTGATTCCGTATGTTCGGGAATGGTGGGCGGGACCGCGGGCGGGGTGCGGTATGGTTGTTCACTTGGAATTGGCGACGTTGTGGTTGTGGTCGCGGCGCATCTGCAGGGATGCTCCAACTGTGGGCTGAATAAGGCAACCGCACCCCGTTAGCGTCGCGGCCAGCGGCCGGATTTGAAGGAGCATCGTACTCTTGCGCTCGATCAACCCTCAACCGTCTCACTCCCTCCACACGCAATGGCGGCCTCTGCACCACGGGCACGATGCCTCCTCTCCCTCCCGGCCTCATCACCGTCTCTCCGACCCGCCCGCCGCACATTCGCTACCGCCGTTGACCCACCACCATCGCAGCCCTCCAAGCCCGCAAGACCACCCACCACCTTCCAGGACAAACTCCACGCGGGTCCCTCCTTCACTGACTTCGTCGCACCCTCCGCGCCGCTCCCCCCCTCGGAAGCCTACGCTCTCAAAACCGCAACCGTCGGCCCCCCCGGCCGCCAGAAGACCATCACGCGCCTCCCCGCCTGGCTCAAGACGCCCATCCCCACCAACGACAACTACAAGCGGCTCAAGGCCGACCTGCGCGGGCTCAACCTGCACACCGTCTGCGAAGAGGCCAAGTGCCCCAACATCTCCGACTGCTGGGGCGGCAGCGCGAAGAGCGCCGCGACGGCAACCATCATGCTCATGGGCGACACGTGCACGCGGGGCTGCCGGTTCTGCAGCGTGAAGACGAGCCGGGCGCCGCCGCCGCTGGACGTGCACGAGCCGGAGAACACGGCGGAGGCGCTGCGGCGGTGGGGCCTGGGCTACGTGGTGCTGACGGCGGTGGATCGGGATGATCTTGCGGACGGGGGGGCGCGGCACTGGGCGGAGACCGTCATGAAGATCAAGCAAAAGTCGCCGCAGATGCTGGTCGAGACGCTGACGGGTGACTTCGCGGGCGACATGGAGATGGTGCGGCTGGTGGCAAGGAGTGGGATGGATGTCTTTGCGCACAATATCGAGACGGTGGAGGAGTTGACGCCGTTTGTGCGCGATAGGAAGGCAAAGTTTAGGCAGAGTCTGGACGTGCTGAGGACGGCGAAGGAGGAGAGGCCGGAGCTTATTACCAAGACGAGCATCATGCTGGGTCTGGGCGAGACGGACGAGCAGGTTGAACATGCACTGAAGGAACTCCGCAAGAATGAAGTCGATGTGGTGACCTTTGGTCAGTACATGCGTCCCACGAAGCGCCACATGGCCGTTAGCGAATACATCACACCCGACAAGTTCGAGACGTGGAGGCAGCGAGCGCTGGATATGGGATTCCTGTACTGCGCGTCTGGGCCTCTTGTACGCTCAAGCTACAAAGCCGGTGAAGCCTTCATCGAGAACGTGCTCAAGAAGAGGGCAGCGAAGCGGAACGAAATGGTTGGTGCGCAAGCCGTCGAAGACTCGCCAAAGGCGATATAAAACAACATGACATTCTTCGCTTTCTTGTATCATATGCGGCTTTGCGCACTCTTCACTGCGGCATTATTATGTAAAGAGAGGTAAAGTGTAGCGTCGAAACACTAGTCCAAAAAAGGTATAGGCTAAAAAAAGTTATTCCCCTAGATACAGTTAAAAAAAATAAGCGTATATAAGAATTATAAAAAATATTTTTATTTTAGTTAGTAAACTTACAGCTATAGCGTATAGCTTAGTATTGTGGTTGCAGCGGTAAGTATTCCCAATTGCCACTGTGGACCTGTTCGCTTATTAAGCGGGTATTAAGCAGGTTATACGCGCTATTATTGGCTATAACCCATACTAGCGTGAACGAGAAAAAGTGGAGAATTTGGGAATATTTACCGCTGCAACCTGCAGTACTGCAACACTGCAACGCGCCTACTCCGCCGCATCATCATCAAAGTCGTATAATGGGATCCGGCATGTCGACGCAGATACCGGCGTAAATACCAACGCAGCGTTCGTTCTTAGTGGCGTAATTTATAGGGTACAGTTAGCTGACGTTTATCACAGGCATGCCGACAGCGACTCTGCGCATCGCGATCGCCCCCAAGGACTACGACCGAGCCTCGTATACCCGTTCACAAGGGTACACCCGACGATAACCTGTACGTGCGAGCGGCAGAGGCAGCTATAAAGTGCCTGCTGTCGAGCATGCCAGCGTACGCCGCAGGAGCCCTTGACGTGCTGGGAAGGGGGTACTACAACGCCGCGTGCCGCGTGCTCGCCGGAGCCAAGGGAGACAAGCATGAGGTGGTGATGACAGTAGGGGAAGGCATCGAGCTGTGCCTGCGACTTCATCAGCGTACGCTCGCATGCTCGACAGGCACTTTGTGGCTGCCTCTGCCGCTCGCACGCAAAGGTCATCGTCGGGTGTACCTTTGTGAACGGGCATACGAGGCTCGGTCGTGGTCTTGTCCTTGAGGGCGATCGCGATGCGCAAAGTCGCTGTCGGCATACGCTGCGTCGGCATCTGCGTCGACATGCCGAATCCCATTGTACGACTTCGATGATGATGATGCGGCGGAGCAGGCGTGTTGCAGTGTTGCCAGCACTGCAGCACCACCTGGCCCCTCACTGCGGCATACACGAGCTTCAACGCTCCGGACGAACTTTTAAACATTGGGAGTTAGCTATAATGACCATTCTCGTCGTACCTCGTTACGCATGAACCTAACATTCCAACGCCCGTCGTGTACGTATACTTTTATGCTATGGCCAGCCCAGCCAGTTGCCTCTCGCCCACGGCGGCATCCAAGGGTATCGATACCGCTCCTCCGGCCCATATCGTACATGTCCTTCCGAGCCTGCCTAACGCCTGACCGAACCTTGACGTACATAGGGGACTGACTTTTGTCGAAGTTCTGAAATTGAATCATGCCGATTGACCACATTGGGTTGTACCTGGCTTCTCTCGCCTCATTAGTAACAAGGCTTCCGCAATTTCTTCGTAAAGAAATAAAGAGGCTGTGTGAACTCCTCACTACAATTCTTTCTTCGATGCCGCCTCAGCCTGGCTGCGGAGACCCGGTGCGGTCGTTTCGCCCGGTGCGCTCTTTTGCTCAATATCCGCGGCCCACAGCGCCGCACCAACCGTATTGGTGAAGCTGAAGAAGATGCCCGCGAGCGGGATGAGCTCGAGAAGGACGGCTGGGACGCCGAAGCTACTTCGGGTTAGTATCACATTAACCACATTCAGTTCAAGCAAGGTACATACCCCGTGTACGCAGGCATGCGGCGCTCGATGAACTCGTCCCTCTGCTTCTTATCCATGTGTTTCAGCTGGAAGTACCTCGCATGCGCCGTCGGACCGAACTTCCTCCCCTGGAGGATGACAAACAGCATCGTGCCAACCACAGGAATCATGTTCAGCGGCAGGTACAAAAAGTACTTGATGATGGCCTTCGGGGTGAACTTCTCAAACGGCTTGCGTGTGATCGAGCCGAGCCGAGCCATGTAGTCTCCGTCGCCCTGCTTCATCTGCCTCTCCCGGGAGACAAGATCTTGCTGGTTGCGCGCGAGGAGCGTACCGTCGAAGGTGTCGATGAGAGCATCATCAATGAGGAAGTTCTTGGAGATAACGCTGAAGATGGTGGACGATTCGGAGAGGACGAGGAGGATGGTGGTTAAAATGGCGAGCGGGCCGTTGAAAATGGTGAGGACGGCGGCTTGCGGGACGTATGTCACGGCGAACATGAAGACGGTGACGCCGACGCCGAGGGAGATGGTGGGAATGAGCTTGTTGGCGAGAGGCCGCCATAGTTCGCGGTGGGTGAAGAAGTAGGTGATGCCCTTGTATATAGTCAGTCGTTGTCCAAAGATGTATAGAGTGTATAGCCCCAGCCATGCTCGTTGCCTGCCCGCACAGCTTCCTACGGATCATTGAAAGTTTCCAAAGGCCTATGCACAACTTCCACAGCTGTCTGGACTGGAACATCCAAGGATACCCCTGGGGCCGAGATTGCGCCAACAATCTACCATGCCGTATACTGGCGTTCTTACCTTGAGAGGGTACAGGTACGCGCCCGAGCGCACCGCATCCGACGCGAGCACCTTTGCCTGCTCATACTCCTCCTTCGCAACTTCCTTGACTTTCTCCGACATGATGCTGACGAGCTAGGGTAAGTAGAAAAGATAGAGGTGCCTTGGGGAAATGACTCGTGGAGAATTGCGGTTTTTGGTGAGCATATGCCACGCTCGCGTTACGTCATCGATTCATCATACCGAACACCAGGCACGTGGTTGGAGTCGAATTCGCCATCCATGTCTTACGACAGCCTTACAGCGGCGATAAGATGCACATGTTATTGCAAGGCAATTGGCCACAGTAAAAGGGTAGCACGCGGGTGCTGGTCCGATCATCCACCGGGATCTGCGAGCTGTTGCTGTCTCGGGCACACTGGTGTAAAGCCTACATGCGCTTGCACACATCCTCCGGCTTTTCTATTTTCACACCCTCCATGGTGATTCGATCCTTTGACAAAGACCCCCAGCCAAAGACAGAAATCGTACGTCATTGTTTTTGGCTCCCTTCTTTTCCGCATTATGCTGAAGATGGAATGCCAGCGCCCTGAAACCGTCAATACCAGTTTGTAATCCTTGCGTCCCAAGCGATTCGGTATACTTAGCCTCCCACCTGACTGTCCTTGGCGACACTAACGGCCAACATTTCCCTGCTTTCCCAGCGTCCATCACAAGAGAGGTCCAAGATTAATGCAAGGCGTTTTCAAAGCAAGGATGCCGCTGCCAATGCTAAGCTTTCACATGTCCCCGCTTTCCCCACAATGACGCAGCTAACAGCCACTTTGCACGGCCACGATCGACAAACGGCCTTGGAGACTGGCTGACGGCTAGCTGAATATAGTCAGGAACTAGCCCTATAAGTTAGGGCAAACTCCCGCTCCCGCTTGAATGGCTCTGCATGTGTGGCAACTGTGGCGTTCCCTTCAAACATGCCGGCTGATGCTTGCGCAATCTTTGCGAACCTCCGTAAGATTTCAACAAAGAACGTAATGGGAGGCTGTCGCAATTGGTGGAAAGAGTGAATTCCAATGACGACACTGACCCCTTAGTCGCTTCTGTTTGTGGTCCGACACTAAAGCCCGATTGTCTAATACGTGCAATTGGGAAGGGCAGTTGCACTACAGTCTACCCGCAGTCGGGCAATTGGACTCGGCTTCATGACGTAGCGGCGTCATAGCGATGGAGAAGATACCGCCTGGTATATAAAGACCTGCCTGTCCCGCCATAGAGCACCATACCACAACACCTCAACATTTCCACACACACCACCTCGACCCACAGCAATTGTCAAATCATTTGATACCCCTTTGCTACATCCACACCTAGCTCATCAAACACACCACCATCATCATGTCCGGAATCGTTGACAAGGTCAAGGCCAAGGTCGACAATGTCATGCACAAGGACAAGACGCACGATGATCCCACCGGTCCTCATACTTCTCACACTGCCAACAAGGCAGACCCTCGCGTAGACAGTGACCGGGTCGGCAACGCGGGCAACATTGGCGGAGCCAACCACGGCACCACCGGAGGATTGACTGGCAACACCCACCCTCACGGCACCACTGGCTCGGATCCCACTGGCCCGCATAACGCGCACCTCGCCAACAAGGCCGACCCGCGTGTTGTATGTATCTTTTCCGGTTCTCGGCCATTCTTCCGCTCACACTGCACAGGACTCCGACCATGTCGGCGGTTACGGCAATACCTCTAGCGCTGGAGGTCACTCTGGCTTGACCGGTACTGGTACTCACGGCCACTCTACAGGCTTGACTGGCAACATTCACGGATCGGACCCTACTGGTCCCCACGACTCCCACCTCACCAACAAGGCCGACCCGCGTGTTGTATGTATCACCTCCATGTTAGCAGCTGTTATCGTACTCACACTGAACAGGACTCGGACCGTGTTGGTGGAACTGGCAACGCCGCCAGCGCCGGCGGTTACAACCACTCCGGCTTGACGGGCACTGGTACCCACGGTCACTCTTCAGGCTTGACGGGCACTGGTACTCATGGCCACTCTTCAGGCTTGACCGGCAACACTCACGGGTCGGACCCCACTGGACCCTACGACTCCCACCTCGCCAACAAGGCAGATCCTAGGGTCGACTCTCCCACTGCTGGCGGCTACGGCAACACTCACTCCACTGGCGGCTACGGTGCTGGCTCCAACACCTACACTGGCGTTGGCAGCGGTGCAGGCGGCATCTCGAGCGGCCCTGGCCCCGCTAGCAACACGGCTGGTCCCCACAAGAGCGACTTGCTCAACAAGGTCGACCCGCGCGTCGACAGCGACCTTGATGGCTCCAAGACCGTCGGCGGCAACAAGACTTCTGTCTACTAAATGTGGCAGCAATGCGGAGCGTGCGTGGGGACGGTGATCGATGATATCCCGGTAGGATGGATGGACTTCCTGCCACTTATGTAGTATTCATGGGCTCTCCTGTGTTTGATTATGGGTATACTGTACGAATGAACGACCTTTGATATTCAATACCTGTCTTGCTCCTGTGGTAGTGATGAGTTTGAATGTGATGAATTACTGACTGAAGAGTCAGTCATGTTTGTTTGGGGAGGGCGAAAGGGGAAAGAGGTGGGAGTCTATTTACACAGTGACGAATGCCGCCAGGCAGGGCTATTATCTTCAAGAGCGGACATTAGAAAGGGCACTTGAGGAAACACAGGATGGGGTATATAGCTCGTAACTACACTACTCATACAGCTGCATCCGCGTCCCTACTGCTGTGTCAATCCGTATCAGTGTCCTGGTGGCTAATCATCAAACCCGGGTCCGGATCCTCATTATCCACGTCGAAGAAGCACGGCTTCTTCTCCACCGGTGCAGCCTCCTTTGGGATCCTTATCGCGCTCCTCGAGATCTCTTCGTCGCTCTCGTGACCTGCGCCGTTCGTATCAACAAGGCTCTCCACCGCTTTCTCCTTTCCCTTCCTGCTCTTCTTTACTCCCAGTGCCTCCTCCAGCATGTCTTTTCCTTGCTTGAACGCTTCGAGCTCGGCGTTGATCGCGATGAAGAGGAGGTTCCAGTCTCTTTCTCTGACGAGATCGAGTTGCTGCTCAAGGTAGTGGATGGTGGCGTCCATCTTCTCCAGGACTTTGGGTGGAGACAAGGAGCGAGGCTTCTGCCGCATCATATCTTGCAGACTGGTTTCGAAGCTGGTGATGCGCTTGACGACGTCGTTCCAGAGCACGGCGCCTTCATCGAGTGCTGTGCGCTCAAAGTCCACTTCCTCACACTTGTCGATGAGGCGGGTACGTTCCTCGGTCCAGTATTCATGGGCCATATCCAGGGTCCGGCGGCGCGGCGGTAAAGACAAGTAGGATGATGTTGAGAGCGATACATGGTTCGTATCTGGGGGTCTGGCCAGAAAACTTGCGACGTCCTTGTCCAGTATTGCGAGCGAGGCCCTGTAAGAAGAGAGCCTCGCTTCGACAGCGTTCTCTCCACTCTCCAACTCATCCAACACATGTCTATGTCGCGCTTTCAAGGCTGCCAGCTCCTCCTCCTTCTGTCGGATCTCCCGCTCCAGGCTGGATGCTTCAGCATGTAAAGCCCGTGTTCGCTCCGCGCTGCGATCGCCCTCCTCGATTGCCCGGATCTTCTTCTCCAACCGCGCGCGCTTCTTCGTCCAGGTGTCCGTCTTTCCTACGATGCCATCCACATCATTCAAGTCTTCCTCCAGGTAGTCCAGCTCCTCTGCTTTGACGATCGCAAGCTGCTGTATGCGCTTGTATATGCCTCTCCGCGCAGCCGTGAGTCCAACCTTCTTTTTACGCGGGACGCTGTGCCCAGTTTCCCCGTTATCCGTGCTTCGGCTAGAGCTGCGCACGCTGCTCACAGTCGGTGTGGTGCTGCCGTTCGAAATCAGGTCGTCGGGTATGTTGGAGTCATTCCCGGCCAGCTCGCTCATCAAACCATCAGCTTGCGCGTCGAGCAAGCCCTGGAGCTGCTGTTCCAGATGGCGCGCCCGTCGTTGTAGCGCGAGGAGATCGTCTGGGACCCGGGCTGCGGGCTTGAAGTGCGGAGGTGGGACGCTCCATAGAACGGTGGAAGTTATGGGAGGAGGAATGCGCGGTGCTTGGGAAGGAGAGCGTGACGAGGACGGGGTTCTGTATAGAGGAAGCTCGTGTTCTGGCGCGCGTGGATCTTCGAAGGAGTCGCGGAATCTAGAAGGCGATATCGAACCGAGCACTGAGTTGAGCAGCGACATGTTGGACGATTGAGAGTATGAATACGGGCAAAATGGTCAAAGTAGGAAGCAAAAGAGCTATCGAGGCTCGGGGGGCCCCGTGGGATGTTCAGGTGAGCTTCAGCGAACAGTTGGTACGTGAGCGCGTGGACCAATGACGTTGTCTCGAAGATCGTTAGCGCCAAGCCAAACAAATGCTCACGCGCCAGGCAGTCCACAGGTGACAGCGTCGAAGAGGTATCGTTAGTTATTGAAGAGGCCCATATCTATGAACCGTGCATATGCATGTGTTATGTTCATTCAGCGGGATTGTGGTGAAGCGGGGTACCCAAGGAGCTGGATTATCTTCCTTTGAAGGCGTATTTGAGGAATGGAGGGAGGAGAAGGAATTTGTCAAGCTGTTACCGTGGATTTCAAGCAGGAATCAGTTCATTCGGGCCTTAGAGGATCCCAAACGATCATTCGACGTCTTCATGAGGTTCGTGATGGCACATCCACACTGAGGCAAAGACGCCTGCCCCTGAAGCGTTAGCCGGGACGCTTGCCAAGAGTTTCCGCCCTCGTTTAAGCGAGCACCACTCCGCACAAAATTGAACTGTAGGCCCAGCAGCGACACCAGCACTAACCACAGCACAAATACCCGTGAGTTTCTCTCCGCCAGACTACTTGCGCAAACGTAGCTAACAACCTTTCACAGCAGCCGCCCCTACACCGACTCTCAACATGGCTGACGCACCTGGCCCCGCTCGCGGCGGATTTGGATCTCGTGGTGGTGACCGTGGTCGTGGACGCGGTCGCGGCCGTGGACGTCGTGGCGGCAAAGCTGAGGTACGGAGGCACGGTTTCTAGGAACATCAGCGGACACAATTGACAATCGATACAGGAGAAGGAATGGCAGCCCGTCACCAAGCTCGGCCGTCTCGTAAAGGCCGGCAAGATCAAGAGCATGGAAGAGATGTACGTCGAGCCAACCGTTCGAGACGCACACCGCAGCCGCTAATACCACGCAGCTACCTCCACTCTCTCGCCATCAAGGAGTACCAGATTGTCGACTTCTTCCTGCCCAAACTCAAGGACGAGGTCATGAAGATCAAGCCGGTGCAGAAGCAGACGCGCGCGGGTCAGCGCACGCGCTTCAAGGCCATCGTCGTCATCGGCGACTCCGAGGGCCACATTGGGCTAGGCATCAAGACGTCCAAGGAAGTCGCAACCGCGATCCGCGCCGCCATCATCATCGCCAAGCTCAGCGTCGTGCCCATCCGAAGAGGCTACTGGGGCACCAACCTCGGTGAGCCGCACTCGCTGCCCACCAAGGAGTCCGGCAAGTGCGGCTCCGTCACCGTCCGCCTCATCCCCGCGCCCCGCGGTACCGGCCTCGTCGCCTCGCCCGCCGTCAAGCGCCTCCTCCAGCTCGCTGGTGTGCAGGACATCTACACCGCATCGTCGGGCTCGACCAAGACGCTCGAGAACACCCTCAAGGCAACCTTCGTCGCCGTCGCCAACACATACGGCTTCCTCACCCCGAACCTGTGGAAGGAGACCAAGCTGCCTCGCGGCCCGCTGGAGGAGTACAGCGATGTGCTCCGCGAGGGCAAGAGGTACTAGGTGTGCGGTGTGGTAGTTGGAGGTCTCTTTTCGGCATTACATTCACGGGTTCCACTATGGCGTGAGGTAGCATTTGGGACCGTTTAGGTCATTCGGTATGGAAATGACAAAAACGTTCACGATATCCATGATGAATGTTTAAACTCAAGCCCACTCGTATCCTCTTTCACACGGAGAGCCAGAAATTACTCAGGATGGAACAAGTTAAGTGATCCTGTAATATTGACAACTTGTGATCGCGGATCGATGCCTGGAGGTTATCCAACCAGATCGTCGCGCTTGTACGAGCACAGGTGGCAAAGTTACGCATCATGCAAACCCCTCTCCCAGAAAGACGCGCTCCTTCCTTGCGAACCTAAGGCCCGATATACACGGGTAAAAGGCGTAAAGCATGCCGGGCAGGGAAACGCTACGCAAGATGGTAGCCCTGTGATATCGTCCAAACACCGCCTCGAAAGCGAAAGCAGGGATGCTGTGAGACGGGTGTTACTGCATGCGGCATGCGCAAGGCTTGGGAATCGATCACTGCGCTAATCTCTTGGTACGGCGAAGTTCGGCGGGGGTGGGATACCTGAGGTAGCGAGTGGAAAGGTTAGGAAAGCAGGGTACAAATTGTATACTAGAAGGTTTTATCGAGTCTGGAGGAGTGGAAGGCCGGTATGGAATGGCACCGCCAGACCAGACTGGTCCCGGCCCTCTGCCTCTCGCATGCTTTTCACTCCCCCACCCCGCGCCCGCCCCCACCCCAGCCTGACTCTTCATTCTCACACTATCTACCGCTGGAACTACACACCACGGCCTCGTCTCAGCACCGCATCCTCTTCTCTACGCGCCACCGGCCTGGGCATGCCCAAGGCGCAAGGCGCACAAGGTCTAGAAGAACTTGCCGTAGACGGCCTTGTCATCCGGGCGGGCGAGCACGCGCTCGTCTTCCCGGTCATCTGCCTGCTCGGGCCCGCGCGGTATCGGCCAATCTAGAGCATCGAAGCGATGTCCCCTCACGCGAGCGATGCCGTACAGCGCTGCAAGACGCAGGCCGCACGCAGCGAAGCCCCAGAGGAGACCGCCGAAGGGCGCAGCCACGAAGGCACCTTGATCATCAGCACGCGCACATCATAAAGGAAGAGAAGAAGGAGAAGACATACCGAACACACTCCAATCATTCGCGTACAGGCCGCCCTCGAGGATAAGCAGCTTCGACGCGCGCCCCGCATCGCCATCGTAGTACACGAGCCCAAACAGGAAGACTGTAAAAATACCACCGAGGCCGCCAGCCACGAAGTCGAAGCCGCGCCACCAGTAGCACCTTTCGCTCAGCCCGACGACGAGCACGGGGACGACGGCCGCGCTGACGAGGTCGCTGACGAGGAAGATCTGCAGGATGTCGGGGCTCTTGAGCGCGACGACGACGACGGGCACGATGAGGAGCACGACGAGCACCCGGATGGCCCACATGTTGAGCTTGTTGCGGAACAAGTCGTTGGAGCCCGTCGAGACGAGGGCCGACTGGAACGAGTCGAAGGCCGCGGTCGACAGCGAGACGGTCATGACGAGGATGATGCCGACGACCCAGGCGGGGAGCTGGCCGAGTAGCAGGAAGAAGGCGAGGTAGCCGTTGTCGGCGTCGCCGAGGGGCCACGCGCCGGACCAGGCGGCGAGGAGCCCTGAGACGCCGACGAGCGTGAGGATGATGAGGACGCCGGCGGCGGCGAGGGACACGCCGATCCAGAGGTCTCGGTCGGTGCGCGAGGCGAAGGTGCGCATCCAGAAGCCCGAGAGGAAGAAGTCGTTTGTCAGGATGGCGACGGGGAGGATGTAGATGAGCTGCCAGCCCAGGAGCGACGCGTTGAGGAATCCGGATTCTTCGATGAGCGGCTTGTGGATGTGCGTTTCGGCGCCGACGGTGATGACGCCCAGGATGATGAGGCCGACGACCATGGCGCCCTGGATGTTGTCGGTTATGAAGGAGACTTTGAAGCCGCCGAGTGCTGTGCGCCTTAGCAGATACCGAGTGATAGCAAAGGAAGGGTGTACTTACAAGTGTAAATCGTAGTGACGGCGCATTCGACGATGATGACTGGCAGACCGTCTAAGCCTGTGAGGGCAGTGACGATTTGCTGCATGGCCGACAGCTCCGACACCATGTACAAGAAGATTGTGATCAGGGTGCAGATGCTAAGGAACAGGCCTGCGACAGCGCCATATCGCTGCCTTGTCCATTCCGTCAGCACAAAGCCTTCAGGGCATTTGCGCCGGATAATGGGGCCAAGGTATCCGAAGATGAGGAGGGGCAGAGCGCTGGAGAGCGCGTAGACTACGACTCCTTGCACGCCGCAGATGGTGGCGATTTGAGGGTACGTGAAGAGGATGCCAGAGCCGAGCGCTGTAGGTTAGAAAAAACCTAGGTTAGCAGGCCGTTGAAAGGTAGGGAGAAGGGGAGAGTAGCGGCAGCACGTTCCTCACGCAAGTATTATCTTGATCGAGTTCATACGGTACTTCTCAGCTTCGCTTCGAACACACGTGATACTTCAAGGGTGTATGAAGTACCCAGCGCAATTCTCAGCTCGGCGCCCGCAGTGTAGCCGCGCAGAGAATCTACACTCCCACGCTCTCATCCCAACCGTCCGATGACGGAGAGCCAAGCGCGTGGCGAGCGTAGTCCCTGCTGGTGATCTCAAATACGAACCTGTTCACTCTGTCCTCGAAGAACAACTTGCGATCCATCATGCCGGGTCTCGATGCGGTACGATGCCGTGGTACCGCTACTGCCGCTGCCCTCACGCCGGGAGCATTGCGCGAATGCACTCACCCGATGCGATGAAATTGAAGGCAAGCGGTATGCCTGTTGAGCGTCAGTATACGATTTCCCAAGACGGGACGATACTGCCGAGTGGTTTCGACCCAACAGTTTGAGTGTACGCGGTATCCTGACCCTTCTGTGTCTTGTTGCTCGACAGCCACTCCGCCTTCGACTGGTGTCGCAGCCGCCACGCGATGTAGCATCCGATAGCCCTTCCACGTATCAGCTAATGCTCTACATGACCGATCACCACCTACAAGAATGCGCCGTAGGTCAGGTACAGAATCGCGTTGGACGCCTGCGTTGAGGGGACACCCATAGCGGCCGGATATAATTGATTGAGCTATCGACTGCGGCTGCGCGAGTAAGATGCAGGAAACCGGGGAGCTGGGACGGGGTCTTTAAGGTGCTCGGCAGACTCTCGACTGGTGGTGGATTTCCTTTTGCTGAGGGACCCCGCGCCTTTCCGCTAGAGGAAGCTGGGACTCACTAGTGGGCAGACGTCCGTGGTTGCCATGGTCATCGACGACACGGTTGATGATTTTGCTAATATGTAAACCTCTTCGTCTCGATGGTGTTGCTCACTCAAAACAATGGTGTTCAAGGCGTCAACAAGTTGTATTTACGAACGCTGGTAATGTGCCAGGCCGGAGCCTAAGCTCGGGAACGGACATCGAACCCAGGAATGAATCAAAATCGAAAGTTCGAGATATGAAATGCTAAATCAGGGAAAGCAGGAAGGGTATACGATCGAGTATCAACAGTCCCTCAGCGAAGTGATATGCCCATAGGAACGGCTTCTGCCATCCCTCTCCGACCAACAACAGTACAGATAATGCTTCCCAAGGAAGTAACATGTCTCCAGTATGAACTATGCTTCTCCACGCCTAAAGCACCTCCTTCTCCAGGGCGTTACTCGTAGTCTCGTGATGTCGTGTGACCGCTTGCTGCGCGCGCACAAGGCCGCAGGTCAGCATGCGTTGCCGAGTTATCATCGCAATCGTCGTCTACCATGCATGGCGGTCCCAATTCGGATCTGCTCCCATCAGCACACACTCATATTGCGCCTTCACCCCACTCACCCTGTACAAATGCCGCCAGCACCTTGCTCCCCGTCTGCAGCAACGGATGCCCCACCACAATCTGCAGGAACCGCTGCAGTCCCTCCCTCCGGTGCTCAATCACATCGTCGCTGAACCGGTTCGTAAGCACCTTGCCCGGCAGCGGCGGTATCGTGACGCGCGCGCTCTCGCGCTCCAGTATGTCGCGGAAGGCTTCGAACTCGCTGTAGCGTCTGCGCACCGTCGACGAATGGAGCTTGAAGGCGGGGATGTTGGTGCGCATGACAATTTCGTAGGTCGTGTACATGCCGCGGCCGACGCCGTGCGTCATGGGGTTGCGGACCTGCTCGCATGAGCTTCCAGGTTTTCGCCGAGGCGTGGTGGAGGGGGCAAGGGCGCTGTATTACCTCGATCTCGAGGAAGTTCTCGGGCGGGCCGTACAGCTCCTCGAAGGATTGCTGGCGCGCCTCGGGCAACGACTGCATCGTGGCGTGGAGGAGTGCGTGAAGCGGTGCGGAAGCCGAGTGTATGCGGGAGAGCTCTGGATTTGTGGATGACGGCGGGGCTAGGCGCACTGGTTCCAAGAACGTGGGGCTGTGGCGTGTGCACTGGAAGCTTACGTAAGGGGTCTATCATCAAGCACACATTCAGACGAGTGAGCGTTGAGTTTTCATCGGATAGAGATAGAGTAGCGCATCAGAAACTCACAATAGAGCGCGCAGATGCCGAGCTCCCGCGCGAAGATCCGTACCTGTATCGCGCATCCTGGGATCATACACTGACGTATTTTATCGTGACCAGGAGGCTGTAGGGGACGAGAATAGGGCTTGGGGAGGGGGTTGAAGACTACTGGGGAGGTGTTCATAGGTTTGGACATGGCACGGCATCGGTATGATACCCCATGGGGTATCGGTATGATACACCCGCTCAAGCGGAGCTCCCGTACTTCTTCCCATGCAAATGCTTCGCGCCCAATGCTAATATGAGCGAGATCCGTTTCCAATGCCGTGCAGTCATCATACATATACAACAAACATGCCGAAGCATGTTGAGAGGCTCACGACGTTTCCGCTCTTGTCCGCACACTTCCCACACTCCGCAGACTCCGCAGACTCCTCGGCGCCCTCAAGCTCCCCATGCTAGGTATATGCGCGAGCTCCATATCCTTCATCATAGCGCCGCTGTCTTCGCTCCACCGCCCCGGCGGCGTCCGCGGCCGCATCTGCCGCGCTATCTCCTCCATCTCCTCGTAGTCCTCCGGCTGCGCGGGCTCGCTGTAGACCTGCGTCGTAGTGACGAGCTTGATGTCGCGGCATCCGGCGCCGACCAGGTTGTTCTTGGAATCGCTGGCGACGGAGAGCGATATGGAGCCGAGCCCGCGGCCGCGCCAGCTGGGTCCGTGCGAGCCCGCTTCGCCGTGGCCGCCGGAGACAGCACACGTGCCGCCGAAGCGCCGTGGTTTCTCGGCCCAGAACGCGGCGAAGGTGTCGACGCCGTTGTCGTCTGGGGGCGGCTCGTCGGAGAACAGCATGATTCGACGCGTGAGCGTATACAGCAGGACGTCGAGCCAGCCATTCGACGTGATCATGCACGCGGCGAGGCAGAGTCGTGCGTACGAAGGGGGGTGTCCGCCCATGGCGGCCATGCGGGCTGATGCGAGGGGAATCGTGCAGATGACGTAGACGACGGGGTACACGACCATGAGGAGGGAGATGTCCTTGACGCGCCGGGCCTCTGCGTTGGTGTAGTAGCCGGCGCGGATGCGGGTGAGGAGAATGGCGTAGATGGCCACGTAGATGACGACGTTGCCGACTTCGAAGACGAAGATCCAGAAGTAGTGGATCCAGAGGCGGAGGTCTTGGAGGTCGTGGTGGATCCAGCACTGCGTCTCTGTTAGAACCCGGTCGGTTGTGGGAAGTGGAAAGACGTGCCCAGATTCCAGACCGCACGTACAGCTCTTTGCCATACATGCCGACGCCGATGAGCGAGACGCCATAAATAAAGGCCCAGAGGCTGATGATACAGGCGTAGAAGCATTTCTTGCTCACACGGAAGTTGAATATTACGGAAGCGAATGTGTGCAGGCCGATAATAAAACACCACACGCCGCTGGCAAGATCACCGGTCGACACCAGCCAGCCTTGAGTAAACTATTTGTTTATGCAATTAGCCCACATGCTCACGAACTAGGGCACGAGATTCACTTACACATATCGGTGTCCCAACGACTACCGACCCCACGCGGAGCCATTCTATGTTCAGTAAGAAGGCCAACGACTGCTGTATGTCCGCGATGAGTAGATTGAGAATAAGAATAACAAACTGATTCGTGCGCTTGGCTTTCCGTCGCCATCGTACGAGCCGGTACAGCAATAGGACAAGGAGCGTGACCGTCGACACAAACGACATAAAGCTTAGGACAACGACAGCGCGAAGCCATGGATACATGGGGCCTGGGATTCCATCCAGAGTCGCTGATTCCTCGTCCAGAGGCTGCAAATTGAGCCGTTGCATGACCGGTACTGCCACCGACGTAGATGGTGTCGTATCCAAAGTAGCGCACTAGTGGGAACGTGTTGAAATACGACGCAGCAGCATGTTGTGTAGAAGGCGTAGCTGGAAAATCGGCCGTCCCTGGATCGAGGTCTAGGCGTACTTGTTACTTCTGGGACAAGTCGGCCGTAGGATTCTCTAAAAGCGGGGCATAGCGAGACGCAGGAGGTGCAATTCAATGGCCGAGTAGTGACCGAGAGACTGTAGATAAAATACAGTCCCGACGGCAGAGATAAAGCGGCTGATGGGATCTGACTACGGAGCGTTTTCCCGTCAAAGCTAGGATTATCGCTTGAGCGACGAGTGGCCCACTTACACAGATACCCAGTTCACTCAGGCCAAAAGGCCGGCCCCAGTCGATTAGTACCATGGCTGGGCCGTGCCGCATCGTGGGCATGATACACGGAGAAAGTCCGGACTCCGGCGTGACTTCGTATCGCTGTACCTCTACGGCGTTATCCACAGGTCTGCGGCGCTAGAAGCCAGGCCAAGGCAATTGGAAGCGCGGGCTCAACGGTAGGTCTAGTTTGGCTCGCACGTGGCAAGCGGTCGAGCTTGGAAGTGCAAAAGATTGTATAGCGCGGTACGGCTGATTGGATGCGCGAGTCTGCATTCGTCGCTGGCCTCGAATCACTGGCGGCATCATGACAAGGCGGACGGGTATTTTTGGCCCTGGTTGGGGGAAGATCTCATATTTCCTTCTTTGTGGCGTTTCTGGGCAAAACAGATGAGACGCTTGGCTGAGCTGCCGTCTTGGAAGCGGCATCGTGATATGGGAACTATCGTTCGGCGTTAGCCGTTGAAGTTCCTGAACTCTATTACGATTCGTACGAATTTAATAAGATCGCAACTCTTTTTTGTTTCGTTGCAGAGGTTCGACTGCGACAAAGAGCAGTGGTTGACGTCTGTTTACAGCTGAAGACGATCGGCGCTAGCGTCCCCTTTCCCGGTCTGTCATGCTTACTCCACGCGAGCAGTCACGCAAAAAGCCAGCAATCATCTGGCCCCCGACACAAAGGAGTGGAAGGTCTGTGCGGCAAAGATGCCCCAATGCACGGTTGAAAAACTAGTCAGGTACGTAACAACAACTGCGGTGATATCGTAAGTTCCCAGCTCCCAGCGCAAGTCCACTTGGCATTGAAATCGTTTCAAACCCTGGAACTCCGCCTATATTGTAGAAATACATGGGTAGCACTTACGGATCGATCCACAAGGATTCTATCCCGGAATAGTGGACACGTACCTGGTATCTGCGTGTCCCGCTCGTGCGGAGACGCGCTCGATCCCCGGCTCCTTATATCAACAGTCTTATGGATAGTACGCCTCAACACTGCACGTCTTCCAGAAAGGCAGAATCGGTGAATTCCCAGTTTCAAACATATTAATCCCAATAGCGCCACCGTGTTTAGGGCATAGTGCGACAAAGGCGCACATTGACATTCGAACGCTCCTCTCAATCTCTGGCCACAAACATTATTTTCGCAAAAATACCTCCAAGAACACTGTCAGCGAATGCTTTGAGCGTTGCCGACCTATGACTCAATCTCTGGCCGATGGCTTCTTATTTGACATTGCCGCGATCTGCAGAGTTTCGATGGGCTTCGCTGCTTTTTTCCAAGTTCACCACTGATGCATCATCTATTCGCAACGTACCAATCGCAATTAGCACACCCTCCTACAAGCACAATCCCGGCTTTCCCGGGTTTGGGGCCGGCCTTCCCATATTTACTATTTTGTCTGAGACAAGTGGCGCCTGTCAAAGATCTCGCAACGGCAGGCCAAGACAGCCACCCGCTCTACATTACCGTATCCATATCGTCCGTGATGGGAAGAGCTAGTCACGCATTGGATCCTTGCTTGCCCTCATCAAGCGGCACGGCAAAAGGGTCTCAACTCAAGATGCTGGCAGATAGATCCTCCCGAGATCCTTCGATCCTTCTTGATTAAAATACAGTCCTGGTATGTTCGCGGGATCGTAAAATGGTCTGAGCACTGCGGCCACGCCAGGCACCGGAACATGCCTGGAGGACGTGCGTCTTATAAGAACGCTACGACGAGAACACCCGTGCTTCGGCCCGTTAAGCTGTGACGAAGCCCAGGATTATTTCCCAGTCGAGCCTATACTTTTCCAGAGTTGTACGTCACTCGTATGTGGCGCCCTATCGCTTGCGGGCGGGTATCGCGTGATTGCCCGAAGCAGTTACGTCGTTACGCCATACGGCTAGTATCTATAGGCATGTCATTTTTGTTACATGTCTAATCCATGTCGTGCGTTTGGCTCGGCTGTTGCTGCACGTAGGAGCTGTTCAGGTGGTAGGTTAGATCTGCGAGGCTCGTCGGCAAGAGTTTTAGGTACCTTCACCGATGGTTCTCAGGTTCCCTTTATCGTCGTCACTGACCTGAACAGATCATGCGATTCGAACTGCAAACGAACTGATTGAGACATCCAGGTTATTACCATCCTTGTACAGGCTGCTGGTAAGTAAATACATCGGAGTAAGCCGTATCAGACTCTAATTAGCGCCAAGATTAATAGAAACTGTTGTACAATAATTGGCATAGTTACCTTAGACGCTAGCAACACGACTCGCAAAACTTGAAAAATCGCACACATCCACCAAGCGCATCACCACACTACACTCTATAAATTTCCATTTCACATACGCTCTAGTTGCGACACGGTAATCCTCGCCCAGCAACTCAGCCCCGAACCGTGCACACTCGCTAGCCCCTCCCCTAGCCATACTCTACAACCCCGAACCCCCGATCGCCTTCCCAATCCCGTCACTTTTTCCCTGCCCTCCCGGTAACCACAGCGGTGGTGCGCCGGATCATGGACCACTATGCAGCGCATGCATGCACGTCCATCATACTACCAGCGTAATCCCCCATGTCGCGCTTTCGACCGTAGTACGAAGCTGACCATCCTAACTTGAGGCTGAAAATAAGACTCACCTGAGCCCATCCACCGGGTCGCCGCGCCGAAAATAGATCTCGGCCCTTGGCTAGATGACTCTGCAGACGCGGGGAAGGAGAAGAAGTGCAAGTGAGAGCGAGTGTACCGCAAGACTCGAGTGTGTAAGCGGCGAGCATTATCCTTCGGCTTCTATAGCATGACTAATCCTTGGATTGTGTTGGCGTAGGCACGGTAATATCTCTATATACCGTGATAGCGTAGGTTAGATATTAACAAGGCGATGCTGATAGCACTGTCAGTTGTAATCCTTGTGTAGTCCTTGTTCTGACCTATATGGTTTGCTAGATATAGCGACTTCAATATTTACTACGGCAAGTATAGTGGTTGGTATTGTATCGTGCATCCCAGGGTAACACCTGTCAAATTACAACTCGACGGGTAGCCTGACTTCGCATTATCGCTGTGCGAGCGGCACAGGATTTCCCATTCTCCAACCCGCGTTTAAACCCAGTTACCGTACTCAAAGATTTTATCCTGTATATTTTATACCCCATACATGCTCGTACAAGGTCCAGGCTTTGTCATGTATAAATCATGCACAGTGACGTTTCCAAGCCTTTCTCTTCTTTTGTATTTACTGTGCCTCTTCGTTGTGCGACTACGAGGGAATCCCAGATGCGGAAGACGGAAATAGCATTCCCCTCCTACGCATACGCTCCGTTTCCCCCTCGTACAATAAGTATATGAGCGCTGCGTGACGCTAAACACGACGCGGATCTCTGCCTAAACATGACGTTATTCTTAGAAAGAGATTATAGGTATGGAGGAGCACAGAGGCTGTCAAAATGAAGAGGAGGGGTAGCCAAGTGTCTGCCTGTTGGAATTGAGAGTACGCGTTCCGGTGGGATACAACCGTCGACTTCATACATATTCGTGCATGATGTTCACAAAGCTATACAACGGCTCCGCATCGAAGAGCGGGTGACCCGGCGCAGTCGATTTACCTACGACCGTGTTGGGCAGCGAATACTTCGTATGGTGGTGGTACAAATAGGAGCAGGCAGTTGCGCAGCCCGCTAAATAGCATTATTGACGTATCGTGTGCATGATTCGCGAAACCCAAGAAGAGGCAAGCTTGCCTGAGGATCTGGATAGCAAGTCGACGAAGTCTGCCGACGCCAAACGCACCAGGGGAGCGAGCCAGGGCTCATTCGAGCAGCGTTGCAGTACCTTTACGACATGCAGGTTGGCAAAGATGTTAAGCCAGCACCTTTCGACAATGAAGTATCGGATATCAGACGCTACTTATTGGACGAGATCGAGAAGGCTATAAAATATAAACTTAATAAGTTAATATTTTAGTATATTTATCTTTATAAAAGTAATAAAATCCCATTGTGCGTAAGCCCTCCAAATAGCCTTTTACGTCACAGACTACTGCAAGAGGGAAGATGGGGGATTCACTCCTGCTAATGCGTGTCCGATACTAGACATTTTCATTTGATATAGTTTGGTTACGTACGAAAACGAGGTGAACAATGTCCAAATGATCTCTAGTCAGCATTGGCGCAGCGCCTTCTTTGTCTTCCCTTGTACACGCCTCCTCGTACCCGTGCATATGGCAAAAGCACACACATCCTCATGCTGTACTACTTTACTTTTAGGCTAGCCTACATCCTTTTTGACTTACTTTTAACAATTGTTGGTATGATCTCTCGCTTACGTAGATCTTTGGACATCCACACTGCCTAGGTGAGGCGCTGTAGCACGCATTCGATATGTCTGTGCGTTGTCATTCAGGATAGCCATGTAGAAGCCTACCGCGGGTGAAGAAGCGCTTTAGACGACTAGCAATAGAATCAATCCAAGGTAACGAAGTCGTGAAGTGACGCCTGAGCGATTCCTAAATTTCGGCTAGCCTTAATCACTTGGCCTCTGTGACTTCCTACAGAGTAGACTGGCTGAACTAGCACATCTCTGCAAAGCTCCTAGGTTAGAGGCCACCAGTCGCTCAGATGGGGCGATTGAAATCTCGCGTGATTCGAAAATATTAGAGGACGAAAGAGGAGGGAAAGGAAAAAGGACCTTATGCTCCATGGTTAGACCGCGGCTGTCTTTATCCTCATTATTGACTATATATCAGAGTATACAATTATAGTCTACATTGTAGAACATGAACTGAAGTTGAGAGACATGTGATTAAAACGAACTGATATTCTAGTAGGGGCTGCACCGATAGCGGACCCCACGCTCAAGTCCACGCGTCATGCACCGCACTGTAATTAGTCCACTATCTACCTAGCCGTAAAGACGAGGCTGACATCCGCAGCTACCAAACCAACACGCGCAGCTACACAATCGCTATATCTGCTCTAGTGCTGCATTGCGTATAGCTGTCTCGGCCGACTTTGTACGTACACCTTTAGGCAGTCTACGGATAGCACCGGAGCTCCGCGCACGACAATAAGACGCCCATCCCATTTTACGCGGAGTCGACTAGACGCGCGGTCGAACCCATCTAGGCCCTGCTCTCCATCATACCGCCCTGCTCAAATCCCAGTCCCGCACTCCATTCCATTTCAACCCTTCAAAGACAGACCGCCAACACCAAAAGTGCAGTCCAAAGCCAGGGAATCGTACAAGATGCATGCATGCACGCAAGCCATGCGCAACCTCCTCTTCGCGAGGTCCAAGTCCAAGTCCAAGTCCAAAAAGAAAAAAAAAGAAGAAGCAAAGGACAAAATGCTCCGATGCACCGCTCGCTCGCTCATGCTGCTCCCAAGCCCCAGGAATTCCATACAACCACCCATCTACCGCCCACCAGGCAACACACCGTCCAAACCCCTTCTTCGCCCTAGTACGACCGGTCCACAAGCCCATCCCAGACCTACGCATACTGACTCGGTCCGATGCCCACGCCCCGCCCCGCACTCTCCCCCTGCCGCTCCGAATCCCAATACTGCGTCAGATCCTGCGTCGGCGGCTGCGTC
This sequence comes from Pleoardoris graminearum, assembly GCA_030770415.1. NCBI lineage: Eukaryota > Fungi > Ascomycota > Dothideomycetes > Pleosporales > Didymosphaeriaceae > Pleoardoris > Pleoardoris graminearum. The sequence continues at coordinate 197,550 of JASEKS010000167.1, forward strand.
ATCCCCGTGTAATACGGGCCGCCGCTCGGCCTCGCGCTCCCCTGCTGCTGTGAGCGCAACTCTTCTTCGCGCTCGTCCTGGCTCTGCTTCTGCAGCCGCTGCATCTCCTGGATGTCCATGATGATGGCATTGAAGGCGTCCATGACGTGGTGCACGACCTTGTTGCGGTTCCACTCGCGGCGGTCCTCCCAGATGGTTTGCATGAGCGCGGCGTTGATCTGCTCGAGCTGCTCGAGCGAGCACCCCGACGACTTGTGCACGAGGTCGTTGTGCAGCGAGGAGAGCTGCGCCTCGTCGAGGAGGATCTGCGGGTGCGGCTCTTCATCGCGGTCGTTGAGGATGGCGGTGAGGGCCGAGGGGCCGCGCGGCACCGCGGGCGCGGGCATCTCGCGGTTTTGCGAGGATTGCGACGGCGGCTGCTGGCTGCTGTGGTCGTCGGGGAACTCTGGAAGGACCGATGGGTTAGCCTGGAGTCGAGGGCGGGGAGCAGCTGACATGTACGAAATTGACAGACCTTGGGTGTCGGGGAGCTGGGAGCCGCCGGGGCCGGGTGCCATCTCTGAGAAGTCTGGTGCTCCGGCGGGAGCAGTGCCATTGGTGCTCTGAGTGTTGTATTGCGTACTGAAGCGTGCACCTGAAGATCGATCCGACGTCTTCTTTCCAGATGTTGTTGTCGATGCGCTGTTGTGATACTCATGAGGGTTAGCGTTGGGTGCAATGAAGGTGCGAGCAGACATCTGTGACTTTTGGGCCTGGGTCCCAGTTCTGCTGGGCGTCTGAAGATCGTGATGTTGCGTATGAGCGTCGAGATCTTGGCTATCGGTCATATGCGCGTCCTCATCCGTTCGTGATGGTACGGTAGAACCATTTTGTTCCACACTTGTGCCGTTTGTAAGTGGACCAGGCGGGAATGGTCGCAAGGGTGTAATGGGAGGCACTGCAGTGGAGGCCGGTATTGCTTCCCCTAGCACGATGGGACCCGAAGTTTCCGTGGTGGTAGTAGTCGACTGCTGCGGTGGTACTGGAGCAACCATGGTGGGTTCCTTGCCCGCAGCGACTTCTTTGTCGCGCTTCTCCTTGGCCTTCCTCTGCCGCTCAACCTCCCGCAGATAGACAGCCTCGCATTCTGCAGCCAAGGCGGGGTTGGTCTGTATAATGCCTTCAATGTCCACCTCGACATTTGTAACCATCTCGTTTCCCTTCAATGTTCGCTCTGCATCCCCAAGGGTGCGGGCATCTTTGGCTAAGGTCTTAACGTCGTGGAGGAAGTCCTTAGGCCGCTTGTAATAGCCATTCGACAAGCGTTTCTCGATATTTACAAGATCGAGATTGTAGTACTTGTTACCGCTGGGAATGTGCTTCAAAACGTCCACCCCTTTCTCGTCTTTGGCGAGGGTCCAATAGCGGCTCTCCTCCTGTTCCTGCTGCTGCTCAGGAGGAAGGTCGGAGGATATGTTGTTCGGTTCGTTCTCCACCAACAGATACGAATAGTTCTCTTCATCAATTATGGGCTTCACAAACTTGCGATAGCCCTTCTTCAGCTGGTCCATGATAGGCTGAATACTGAGCTTGAGCTTTTGAAGCGTCAGATGATCCTGCTTTCGTTGTGCCTTCTCCCGCGCTGCCAATTCACGAGGATCCACGACGGGTTCGGCGATAGGTGCTGGTGGTAATTCAGGAAGAACTCGCTTCTTACGGTTATCTGGATCCGGGAATTCTGCGGGTGACATGCGGATGTATCGAGCGACTTCGTTGAAGAACTCGCGCCGTGCTCCTTGATCCGGTTTATCTAAAGTGAAGATGTTACTTTTACTGTAAGGGAACAGATCCTTCATCAGCGCAGGGTTCATCTTCTCGTTCTCTTGCTCTTGCTCCATAACACCTAGAAGTAGGATGGGTTCGTTGCCACCAATGTCCTTCAGCATCATATTGAACATTCTCAAAGCGGCATCCGGAAGCGACTCATACCATATGTTGACGGCTGGAATGTAGATGACACTGGGTTTATGTCGTTTCACCTCATTGAAAAGCTGGATTATAGCCTGCTCTGGAGGGCGGGTGGAATCTTCGTATATGGTGGGCAAGTCGAAGGACTGCACGTGGAGACCTTCTACCTTGCTGAGCAATGCCGCGCTCAGGTACCGCTGGCCCATGCCTTCGAGGCCTGTGATGAGGAGTCGCGGACGGAACAGCCGGCTGTTTGTGAAGTTTCGCATGATCATCTCTTTCTCGAAACCCTTTTCTTCGTCTCGGTCATCATACTGCGCTTCTTCCAGTGCGCTAAGCTTCTGTCTTCGCGGGATGAGCTTGTCGATACGTTGCTGGAGTTCCGCAAGCGGCTTGCGCAACAGCGGCTCGATGGTTTTCCTTAGCGGTGCCGCCTTCGATGTTGCAGTGCGCTGAGAAGACGGTACGATCTTGTTGACTGAGATCATGAAATCCTTAGCCAAGACTTTGATGTTTGCAGGGTCAATGAGCAGCTTCCGTTCAGATGTGTAAATCTGAGGATACGTTCCCTGGACGGCATTCAACGCAGCCTCGGTACACAGCGCACGAAGATCAGCACCGCCATACCCCTTCGTCAACTCTGCTAGCTGGTCTTTCATTTCGGGCTTCAATGGTGGTTCCCAGCCTTTCGTATGGATGTCAATGATGGCGCGTCGGCCTGTGACATCAGGCAGAGGAAAGTAGAATTCGCGATCGAATCGACCTGGCCGCCGCAGGGCCGGATCTACAGAGTCAGGCCTGTTGGTCGCGCCAATGACAATGACTTGACCACGGCCGTCCATACCATCCATAAGGGCCAGAAGCGTCGCCACGATGGAGGCGTGGATTTGCTCTTGCTTGCTCGAACGCACAGGTGCCAATCCGTCAATCTCGTCGAAGAAAATGATACTCGGTTGGTTCTTGCGTGCTTCCTCAAAGAGTAGACGAAGCTGTCGCTCGGCTTCACCCACCCACTTGCTAAGTGCATCGGCACCCTTGCGCATGTAGAAGCTGACCTTTTGACCCGATTTGCTGATACTGGAAGAGAGAGCACGCGCAAGAAGCGTTTTGCCAGTTCCGGGAGGACCATGAAACAGGACTCCTCGCGGAGGAGTCATCTTTTTGTGAAGGAAGACCTCGGGGTAGAGCAACGGGAGCTGCACCATTTCCTTGAGCTTGTTTATATGATCCTCCAGCCCACCGACCGCATCAAAGGTCACGTTCGGATCGACACCGAGCGGATCAGCATCTGCAAGAAGCTTCTTGTCCTTGACCTTGCCCAAGTTAGCAGGGCCACCACCTGCACCCATCGCCTGCTGTGGATCTGCGTTATGAGTCTGCGGGAAGCCAAAGCCAGGCGCTGTTGCTGTGGTTGGCGTCATTCCAACTGTGCCACCGTAAGGCTTCGGCATCTTCTGCACTTCATCGTCGCTGCTATCCGAATCGTCAGCACCCGCCGCACCGGCACCCGCTTCTAGACCTCCGCCGAATGGACCTTGATTGCTGAACAGACTACGATATTTTGCGGCCCCACCCCTGGAGCGAGACTTGTCAGTAGCCGGAGCGAGCGCCTCATCATCGAATGCAGCATTGAGCTCAGGACGAATAATGCGATAATCGACTTGGTTGCGGGCCCGGTTGCGTCGCGCTGGCTTATCATAGGCGAGGTCGCTGTCGGGTAGATTTCTATTGAGGCGTCTTCGTTTACTGGGTGCCAGTTCTTGAGCTTCCTCGGCCAGTTCGTCGGGATCCAAGACAGACTCATGATCGGATGAGTCGGTGTGTCGACGACTCCTGTTCCGCGTCTTCGCTCGAATGCGGGCAGACCTCCTACCTGAGCCGGAACCGCTATCTTCAGAAGTCGATCGATGTCCCTTCCGGTCGTCATCATCAGACATTTCTTCATCCTCTTTCTCTTCTTCTGGGGCAGGCTCAAAATCGCTGCTTTCGTCCACACCGCGTTTCCGCTTCGCAGCAGACTAGATGATGTTAGCACCAAGCCTTGTGGATGCAGCATCGATACTTACCCTGAGATTCCTTGCACCGCCTCGGGCCACAGGGCCCTCTTCCTCATCTGAGTCTTCAGCAGCGAGGGGGTCATGTTGCGATTCTTGAATCACGCCTTCCTGCATCTCTTCGTCTTCCTCGCCCTCGGCGTCATCGTTTCCCGCTTGGGCTTCGTGCTCTGGTGAGCCTTGTACGTGCGTGTCGATGTTCCCAGCAAGCAGGCTGTCGAGCGGCCCAGCACTATCATCGCGCTGCACCATCGACTCTTCCTGTGATGCTTCCATAATGGCACTGGCCCTGGGAGCCTTCGTGCCTCGAGTTGCCCGCGTGGGCATAGGCTCTGGGCTGCGCGTACCCTGGCGGACTATGTTGACGTGCCTGCCCGAGTCGGACAGCGCCACAATGGGTTCGTCGACATCGTGGGACAGACGGCTGCTGCGGCGCGTGCCCAGCGGATTCGGCGTCTCGCCGCGTGCATGCGTGACGGACTTGCTGCCCTGACGCGTGCGCAAATTTCTTCCGGACGGCATCTCGGATTCTAGCCGTCGCGTAGCTTGCTTTCCTATCCGGAGCTTCACCACGAAAGAAGGCTTCTCGATGCTTTGCTGGGCCTTGTTGCGGCGACGAGGCGCAGGACTGTCGCTCTCGGACGGTGTGTTCTGGATCTCGTCTTCTTCACTCTCCTCGTACTTTATCACTTTCTTGGCTGCGCGGCGCACGCTGCGACCGGTGTTGGGGTTGATCTCGACTTCTTCGGAAGGCGAGCGCTCGGTGAAGGAATCGTCCGACACGATCTCGTCGTCGTCGTCCACGTCGGAGCCGGTATAGCCGCGGCGCTGGCGTTTGCTACCCTTCTTCTTGGGTGCGCCTGACCTGTGTCTCCTGCGGCGGCGCTGTGGTGAGGGACGTTCCGAAGCGTCCCAGTCGTGATCGTCTGGGTCAGACGCGTTCGGGTCGAAGTGCTCAAGCTTCCTCTTGGTGCGACTCGACATGGAGATTGTTGCGGTGCAGCTGCGTGCAAGACTGGCGGGTTTTAGTGAATGACGGGTAGCGCGGTGATGCGCTCGACGTACACCGCGCACTAAGAAGACTTGGCGAATGAGCGTAGCATCTGCAATGGGCGATGCGCCGGTTGAATTCGCGACTGCGATGGCACGAGAGGAAGTGGTGGTAGCGTGCGGTTGCCCGGGGCGCTGCTGTTGATGGTGCGAAATGTCGAGGATGACGCGCCACAATAGACGGCGGCTGGATGCGCCGAGCACGGCTGCACACCAAGGAACGACAAGCGCGGGATATTGCAAGAGAGCCCAAATGCGCTCGCGGCTGGACCAAGGGAAGGTGGGGATCGGACGGTGTTGATGAGTTTCGCGTGTTGGGGGGCTTGCGGTTCTCTGAGCTTGGGACCCACCCGCGCACGGTTGCCTGGTAGGGGCGACATTTCGGGACCCGTGAATCACCATTCCACCACGACGACAAGATTCGCTTTTGCTCGACCGTTCAGCACGCCAAAGGTCTCATTTATGACCGGATTGGCCTGATCGATTTCATCACTTCCATTTCGGGCACTTTTCGGGAGCCTTCCGTGTGCCTCTGACATGCTATTCGAAGATGTAGAAATTCGGTTCATAACCATCCTGCTGGCGACCGCCTCTGTACCTGCAGCGCGGCTCAAAAGCTTATTCCTTCCGTCGGTGCTGTCCAAGATCTGTGGGGAAGCACGTGGTGCACGTGCCAGCTGAGATGCCTGAGACGCCATTCCATGCTCCACCCGTTCGTCAAAAAGGCCGAACCATGGCGTTGATGCTGGTCATGTTTGGTTTTGAGAGAAACGTATTTACATCCGTACGCCTGGAGACCTTACAGCTAGCTGTGCCAATACGGCGGTGGCAGCCAGCGCTACGCGGTCATACATTGTTTTGACGACTCTTGAACGGCTTTCCTGGTTTAACGGCAGGTATAATCCGTTGTGTGCCTGCTCGATGCTGTGCGCAGGCGCGGTGTTTTCGGCCGGACCCTGGCATGAGCGAAGTCTGGATAGACCCAGAGTTAGCCGATGTTGGTGTTGCAGCACCCCACACCGTGTGCGTCCACGGGTAGTCCATTCGCACATGGACTTTTGGAGGTCACTGTCAAACATCTCGGTCCATAAGAAATAAATCATGGTTTATAATATCTACCGAGAAAGTGGTCAAAGCAAGCCCATGTGTGATCTGTTCAATTGTGCCTCGCTTCGACTCCCGCCCTTCAGGGGCACCATCTAAGTACTTATGACGTCTGCCTACCTTCGATGCACAAATTCCAAACAGATGCCGCCTCTGCCTAAGTAGATCACTCCTGTGGTCTCGCGCAATGCTTTTATTGGTCCTCCGCAGCGTTCTATATGTACAGATTATGATACAGATCAAGTTTCCACACCAGAAAACATTATATGCACTTCCAGTTCTTTCCTTGGAGGGAATTCGTATCGCACAGCCTTAATCATAAGACACATGGTGTACACACGACACGCAAAGGGTTGTCTTATCACGTCCGATTCCTCGCGACGCGGGAAGCAGCGAATGCCCGCCTCCAGCGCTCACTCCACGGGAAGAATACGATCGATAGCTATTCATCGTGTTAGTGATATACCAATCTCAAATGTCCAGTATCGTCGAACATACCTGCTCCTTGCTCGCGCAGATACCCAGTGCAATCGAGCTTCCACTTCACCCCATCAACCTCGACATTTATAATCCCAAACTGCAGCACCGCGAACTTGAACCGCAAGAAGAAGCTCGTCCACTTCTGCTCCACCCACCGCGCAAGGACCTCCCAAACTTTCCTCGCAACCCCGTAACCCTCCAGATCCTGTAGGATATTCTGCCTCCTTGCTCTTTCCGCCTCCACAATCTCCGCCAGCACCGGCTGCGTCTTCTCGCTGATGGTGGCATTGAAGATGTCCGTCTCGATCACCTCGTCCTTCGCCCACGGCTCCTTCTTGCCTCGAATGCGCAGCTGGAGTCGTGAGCCCATGGCTCCAGGGATGACTTCCAGAGTAGAGATACGCCGCACAGGCCGCTGGTATATGTGGATGCCGATAGCCAGGAAGCCTATCCCCACCACCATGTACGTCGGTGCGACGAAGAAGGATAGGCCTTCTGGGAGCTTCTTGACAAACCAGAAGCAGAACAGGCCGATGGCAGTGCTAGTTGTAGCCCATGCGTATACCTTCGAAAGATAGTTTGAGCGCGGCGGTTCTTTGTACAGGAGGACGGGCTGCCGCGTTTGTATGACGGAGCGGAGGACGGGATCTGAGGATATGTAGGATCCGGATGAGGCGTAGGGAGTGGCTCTCGGCGCAGCATAGCGACGCAGTATGGAGGAGGAGAATGGGCGGCTCAAATATGAAGAGTGCGCGTGTGCGGCTTGCAATCGTGTGTGTAGGAGAGTTGCTCGGAGCGTCGAGGGGAGCCGGAAGGCATGTGGATGGAGGAAGCTGCTGGTCAGTCCCCGAGAGAAGGCGGCCATTCTAAGGGCAATTAGATCGATGAATTCTGCCTAAAGCGAAATCGACTCACTTGAATAATGCGCCTGCTATATGCCAGGCGATTACCTATCGATGTTCATGTAGCTCTCGCATCAAGCTTGAAAATGACAAGCCACTATTTTCGGCGACTGTCGCGCTCGGACCCACAGCCGCGGAAGTTCGCTCAACAAGCTCGACGATCTTCAACAATCCGACGCTCCTTCACATCCTCGCCCGCGATCTGTCTATCCGGGTCAATTGCGCTCCATGGCCACAATTGCTGCGGCATGTAGGTTGTCGGCGCGTGCCGCGTCCCAGCAGCTCCGGAGCCATGGCACTCGCAGAGGTAGGAAGTCAGCGCTCGGGGAGTTAGGAACGGACTGACAGCGGGTGCGTAGCATTCTCTACAGGACAGATTTCGCTCGCAGCGCACAACTTCAACATGCCCGCGCTCTCCCCGACCATGACCGAAGGCAATATCGCAAAGTGGAAGCTCAAGGAAGGTAGGACACGACCACCGATTGAGCCACACCTAGGCGCGAACGTAGAGGCAGGGACTGACAGAGATTCAGGCGATTCTTTTGTCGCCGGCGATGTGCTTTTAGAGATCGAGACGGACAAGGCTCAAATGGACGTGGAGGCACAGGAAGACGGTGTGCTGGCCAAGATTCTGGTATGCTGCGTCACTGGGCGGAACAAGAACTGGGACTGACACGGGGCAGCAAGGCGATGGATCAAAGGGCGTTCAGGTTGGCACTCGGATAGCAATTACAGCGGAAGAAGGCGACGACCTCAGCTCCCTCGAGATTCCTGCCGAAGACAATAAACCCTCTAAGCCCGAGGCTCCCAAGGAGGAACCGAAGTCCGAGGCTGCGCGAGTCCCTAAACAGGAGAGGACATCCACACCCGCACCTATGTCTCCTTCTTCAGATGTGTCCAAGGGCGCAGCCGGAAAAGCGCAGAAACAGACTTACCCGCTGTACCCGTCTGTGCAACACCTGCTGAAAGTGAACGGACTGCCCAAGGAAGAGGCAGACAAGATTCCCGCGACTGGTCCCAATGGAAGGCTATTGAAGGGCGACGTGCTGGCATACCTGGGAAGGATCAACAAGTCCGCAGGCTCTGAGGTTGCCGAACGGTTGAAGAAGCTTTCCCACCTGGATCTTTCGAACATCAAGCCCATGGCTCAGAAGCCAAAGCCTGTTCCCGAGAAAGCAGCAGCAGCACCAGAACTACCCCAGGTCGCTGAACAAGTAGACGTCCAAGTTGCGCTCCCTATCTCCCTGAAGGCCGTCACAGAGGTCCAGAAGCGCGTGCAAGACTCCATTGGCGTGTTCCTACCACTCTCAGCATTCATCGCCCGTGCCACCGAGCTTGCGAACGAGGAGCTGCCTCGCTCGCAAACGGAAAAGCCTTCCGCGGATGAGCTCTTCGACGCGGTTCTTGGTCTGGACAAGGTTGCCGGGAAGAAGTATTCTCGCGGCAGCTTCGTACCTCGGGTCACTACACTACCGCCTACCCCGGTGAAGACCGGGATACCCGCTGCGAAGAAGCCGGACGTCCTAGACTTCCTCACTGGGAAAAGGGCTGCCGCACCGAAGGCGCGTGCTGTCGGAGGAGCGGGCCGGGTGATTGGCCCGCTCAACGTGTTTAGCGTAAGCGTACCAAAGGGCGACGAGCGGAGAGGGCGCGTCTTCCTGGAGCGCGTCAAGAGCGTCTTGGAGGCCGAGCCGGGGCGGTTGGTCGTCTAGATCTCGCGCCCACCCTGTAATTTGCTTGTACTATACCGGCACGCCTATAGATGGCGATTGAGATGTTTCCATTCTTAGCTCTCGATAGCAACTAGCCCTTGTTGACACTTGCTTTATTCGGGCTATCCAATGATTGCTCTTTCTCCACTCCTCGGGCCTGCGGGTCGGGTCGTAGCTTTCCCCGACACGTTTCCTTGGTAGCCAGCTTGGCAGGAGCTGGATGCGACACCAAGAAACGTGGGAGTTTTGCCGTACTGTAGTAACGACTCCGTGACTTTTGATGCAGTTTGCAAACCAGCCGGCTGCGCGTGGAAGTGTGCATCATGGATGCGCCATCTGCAGGGATCGACATTTCAGGACCCAGGAACCAGAATACCGACAGGTCAATCAATTGCAAAGTACCGCAGAGCCTCATCGCATCCCGCAACATGCAACGCGGAAGCGAGATGCAACCCGCGCCCGCCCGGCTTCGCGCGCCGCGGAGGTTGCCCTCAGCCATTCTGATTTCAGGTCTCCCCACGTGAAATCCAGCTCGCAGGTGATCACACCATTACCTAGGTAGATTGGCGGTGAGCGTGCACATGGGGTTTGCTAATACCCGATCTCATTCCAAGAATTAAAAAAAAAGCTTGGCACGAAATTCGGACATCAGCGGCGCCGCCTCACGCTGCCAGCTACAGCAAGGGGCCAAAAGACCTTCATGTTGCACTCTTGATAGATCTCTATTGTGTTTTGTGCTCCCTGTTCGCGCGCCCCGTGGCTTCTCCACGATTTCCCCGAGCGACGCTAATCGATAGCTGGCTCGGACGTAAATTTTGTCTGTGCATATCGCGCCGAAACCCGCACCGCTCAAGCTCCTCCCGCGCGGCTTGCTGCTGGCCGAGTCATACGCTCAGTCGCTCCCTTCCTCCACCCTTCCTATCATCAATCCGACTGCCCGACTCTCCTTAACTGCCATTGGTACCTGTATCTTTGTGTATCTGCCTCCTTCGCCATGGCGACGGTAAAGGAGCAGGTGGGCGAGGTGCTCCTGGGCACATCCGATGCGCCGCAGCTCTCTGGAATCATGCGCCAAACCTTCTTCCGACACGCCATAAAGGACGAAAATGACCAATACTACCTGGATGAGAAGAACTTCATCGACGCAGTCGCGCCCGAGAGCGAAGATTATGTGAATCACCCTCTCTGAAACGTGTCGAATGCATTGAAGCTGACCACACCCGTCTTTCAGCACAAGATCAAGCGCTACCAGTATGGCATCCTTTTCTACGTCGCAGATCGCGAACAGAAGGGCAAAGTGACCCTCCAAGATTGGGCCGTCTTCCAGAACCTGCTCGCGAAGCCCGACGCCGAGTACGAAGTCATCTTCCGCTTCTTCGACCGCGATCGTTCTGGCTACATCGACTTTGACGAGTTCTACCAGACATGGCAGGCGCACAAAAGCGAGAACAGTCTCCCGTTTAATTGGCAGGGAGACTGGGCGACGCTGTACATCGGTGCCAAGGGCAAGCGGCACATCATGACCTACCCCCAGTTCGCGCAGATGCTGCGCGGGTTGCAGGGAGAGCGTGTCCGCCAGGCGTTTGTGCACTTCGACAAGAACAAGGACGGATTCATCGAGCCCGAGGAGTTCCAGCGCATCATCTGCGAGACAGCCGCCCATAAGCTGTCTGACTACCTGCTCGAAAATCTCCCCACGCTTTGCAACATTGCGACAGGCAGCAAGATCTCGTATGCCAATGTACGGGCTTTCCAGAACATGATCCAGCAGATGGATATGGTAGAGTTGATCATTCGGAACGCGACCATGAAGAGCGCCGATGGCAAAATCACCCGCACAGATTTCCTCAACGAAGCCTCGAGGATCAGTCGCTTCAACCTCTACACGCCTATGGAGGCAGACATCCTCTTCCACTTTGCTGGTCTGGACGAGCCATCGGGTCGGCTAGGCCTTCGAGACTTTGCTCGCGTGCTGGACCCTTCGTGGCATTCCGCCTATTCCCTCGGAGCAGACCGAGTCGCCGATGTCGGTCAAAAAGCTTTTGCTGGGTCCAAAACTTTCCTCCACGATGTTTTGGAATCGGTGCATCATTTCGCGCTGGGCTCGTTGGCAGGAGCATTCGGTGCCTTCATGGTGTACCCGATCGATCTTGTGAAGACGCGAATGCAGAACCAGAGAAGCTCGGGAGTCGGACAGGTGCTTTACAAGAACTCGATGGATTGCGCAAAGAAGGTGGTAAGGAACGAGGGCATTCGAGGGTTATACTCTGGGGTTCTTCCGCAGCTTGTTGGTGTGGCGCCTGAGAAGGCTATCAAGCTGACGGTCAACGACCTGGTGCGCGGCAAGTTCACAGACAAGGCGACGGGCAATATCTGGTGGGGTTGGGAGCTTATAGCAGGCGGTTCAGCAGGTGCCTGCCAAGTGGTACTATAGCCCCGCATTAGCGCTGCAAATGCACCGGAGAAGCGCTAATCGAGAGGCTGCAGGTCTTCACGAATCCCCTTGAAATTGTCAAGATTCGATTGCAAGTGCAGGGAGAACTCGCAAAATCCACAGACGTCCCGAGGCGATCGGCCATGTGGATTGTCCGCAACTTGGGTCTTGTTGGCCTGTACAAGGGCGCTAGCGCGTGTCTGCTGCGCGACGGTAAGCCCACCACGGGAAGATTATATGGGGAGTAAGCATTGACATGAACAGTGCCATTCTCGGCGATTTACTTCCCCGCCTATAGCCACTTGAAGAGGGACTTCTTCGGCGAAAGCCCGCAAAAGTCGCTTGGTGTCGTACAGATGCTGACGGCTGGTGCCATCGCCGGTATGCCCGCAGCCTACTTGACGACGCCTTGCGATGTCATCAAGACCAGACTGCAGGTCGAGGCGCGAAAGGGCGAGGCCACGTATACAGGCCTCCGGCACGCGGCGACGACCATCTACCAACAGGAGGGGTTCAAGGCCTTCTTCAAGGGTGGACCGGCCCGTATTATGCGATCCTCACCCCAGTTTGGCTTCACCCTTGCCGGCTACGAGCTTCTCCAACGGTATGTGGCCACACTCCCTTGTCCCAACCGCTGCTAACGTGGTCGCAGAGCGTTGCCCATGCCAGGCTCACACGCCGGCGAAGGTCCCACGGGCCATGTCGAGCCTGGCGTCGGGCTTTCGGAAGCGAAGGCGCCGCTGCCGTATCTGCGCAGTCGGAACGCGCTCAAGGTCCTCCTCGACCTAGACGAGAACTTTGGACGGCCGCGACTGCCCAAGGGCCAAAAGTTCACAGGCATACCCGGGTTCGGCGGTAAGCCGCAAGAGGCGTGATGCTGGCGTCGCATGCACGAGAGAAGAGGGGTTGGGCAGTTGGGTAAAATGGTATTGGACCCGTTTTCTCGCATCCAGGCCGCATCGGGCGTGGGTTCTGCATTAACGATTCGGCCAATGGTTTTGTTTCTGGCGTGCGTTCGCCTGGAGGCCTGTACGTTCCGTTTCGGTCAGCCGCACGGGTGGGGGCTTTTGGGCGCGCCTGCCCTCGTTGGGACGGCAGGTTGCATGCATGCATAGACATGGAGGTTGTCGGCCCAGTGTTTCTGTCGCGGGGGGGCATGTACGATAGGCGGAGGCGGAGGCGGGCGAACCGCCTGGGTGAATGGGGAAAAGTGTGCGCAGTGCATTGCATGGGGTCTGAACGGTGTCGTGGACGGAGCAGGCAGGTACATAGGAACAGGTAGACGGGGCGGTGTAATCCATCTATGCGACGTCGTCTTGGTGGCCACGAGCCCTGTGCGGGCGGTGTGCGGGGTCGCGGCCGTGAAAGGAGGACGTGTTGAGCGCGGCGAGAGGGTCGAAACGTGGCGGACCGGCTGCCCATGCTTCTCAGGGTTTGGCCACGGCAAAAAAAGGCAGGGCAGCAGCCGTGTGGAGAAATGGGGGAACGGCGTCCCGGCTAGTCCGCGTTCGCTCGGAGCCTGGAGCCCACCCCCAAGACCCTTTTGGCGGCGAGTGGATGCAGGCCCCTAGCGACGCCTTGTCCTCGAATGAGGCTGATGGACCTCCCACGAGCGTGTGCCAGAATCCAGTCAGCCGTGAGAGGGCTCCTCCCGCTGCGCCTCTGGGCCCTGCGAGGGAGCTTGCTGATGGCTGCTGCCCTTCCCTCTCCTCCAGCACCTCCGCCGCCTCGCCAGCGCCGCGACGGGCATAGACACGCCGTCGCAGCCCGCCGTCGCCCACCAGGCCGCCCTCCTCCGGTGCGGCTCGCAGCAGACACCGACCCCACCGCCACCCATTGTGTCGTGCACGGCTTGGGGAGCTTCCAGAACGCAACCACCCATCACGCCCTGGAGCAGCGGGCTCGCGCCCCTGGCATCGCGTCCCCCATGCGTTCGTCGATCCAGCGCCTTGGTTTCTGACGCTGCTCGCATTGACGTATGCTTCGCGATCGGCGCCCCGACCTTCTCCACCGCCTGAGGCTGAACGCTTGGAGTCACACCTCGGGTACGTACGTCTCCACCGCGCAGAGCCGCATCCCGCCATCCCCACCGTTTCGCAGCTTCTGTGCCCCGACAACCCATGGCCGCTCGTTTGGTGGTAATCTCCTCGGGTCCTTGATGTTTGCACGTTGGGCGGCGCCCAAGGCGACATCCAACTGCCCATCTCGGTTCCCTGGCTGTGTGTCGAGGGAGGCCGTCTCCGTTTCCTACCGGGCCCAGCCTCGCCTGCCAGAATTTCCTTCTCTCTGTGGGCGTCTGTGACAATCAAGCCTCCCGACCTTCTCATGCATGGTAAACGTTTCCAAAGCCCGCTGCACATTTCTCATGGCATCATTGCGCAATTGCGCCTTACCGTCTTTCCCTCGTCCTGCGCTGACCCTCCTCAGACCTAACGGGCGCGTGTTTCTACGACATACTCTGCTTCGCTCTGGCGTCAGGCCGATAACTCCCAGGCACGACTCCAACTTGTTCCAATCACGGCGTGGGGGCCGATCTTACTTGCACTTCCCCGCCTTGACCCGTCCGATCACGCTGACCGAGGCTACGCTCCACCGTGGTAGCCTCCGCGTCAGGCACCGCATGTCAGCCAACTACGATTCCGACGACGCCTTCCCCAAATCACCAGGTCTTGAGCCCGTCCGGCCGCGCGCGACCCCATCTCTATCGCCGCCTCCCATCGTGACGCATCACGTGCCGCTCTGTACTAGCATTCAGACCGTCAGTTCTCCTGCCTCTTCTAGGCGACGTAAGAAGTCTAATCGGAGAAAGACGCGTCCGAGCCAGGGCGACTTTGTGCTCATTAGGGTCATGGATCCGAATCAGCCCGACATTGCACGCCAGGTGGGTGAGCGGGCCCTGAACTCGGAATCAGGGTCCGAGGTGGAGGATGAAGAGATGGAGAGTAGGAGCCCGGCTGAGGCGGTTGACTATTCGCGTGCTCAGGCCAAGTCTGATGGAACAACGCCAGACTTGTCCAAGATGGCGCAAAAGGCGCTGCAGCATACATTTGCGAAGCCGCCTGCGCCGCCGTTACATCGGGACTCGGTCGTCGAGCCGGATGGGCATGATGTGAGTGCGCTGCGCAAAGCTAGCTTTGCGTCGCAAGCGACGGATGCGTCGGCGAATGGATCGCTGCTCTCAGTAAGTGATGCCATTGCGAGAACACGGACGCTCAGCGTGTCGGCAACCTCTACCTCGACGACCGAGGAGCGGAACGGTACGAGCCCGAACGGCCACACAGAATCCAGCTCGTCAGGGAGGACGCCCGACGTCCACGGACTGTCTGTACCCTCCCGAAGCGCCTCACCAAGTCAGAAGCTGCCCGCTCTCCAAACACCCCGGTCGCCGCCTCAGGACAGCCGAGCAAACTCCCCCAACGCCCAGAAGCAACAGCTACCGGGCTTCCGCCACCTAAGCGATCTTGCAGAAACGGCGATCCAAGAGCAGGAGACACGGGCAAACAGCATGGCCCACCGGCAGTCCATTTCCTCGACGGGCACGTCGCCCACGTCCATCGACCGCCACCTCTCCATCACGTCGCTCTCCCCACACAGCGCGCCTTCCCCACTCGGAGACCCCTTCCTACGATCAGGCCAGCACCTTACCCTCTTCAGCACACGCAGACCATCGCAAGCCTCGGACTCGGGACCCTACTCTGCGACGACGCTAAACTCTGCAACGACGGAGCACAGCTACCAGAGCTCCGAGGGCGTCAGTCCCGCCGCCCAAGTCCCGCCGCTCGACATCCGCGGCGGCCGCCTCAGCATAGACGGCGCGCTCGCATCGCGGACGCTGCCGCCGCCCGTGGGCCCCAACATCCAGCATATCCCGAGCCACGGGGTCGGCGGGTTCAAGTGCGACCACCCGGGGTGCACGGCGGCGCCCTTCCAGACGCAGTATCTTTTGAAGTAGGTCCACGTTCTCCCCCGGTGAAGAAATGCGCTGATGGTGTCGTGTTGTAGCTCCCATGCGAACGTCCACTCGCAGTCGCGCCCGCACTACTGCCCCGTCCCCGGGTGCCCCCGCGCCGAGGGCGGCAAGGGCTTCAAGCGCAAGAACGAGATGATTCGGCACGGGCTCGTGCATGCGAGCCCCGGCTATGTGTGTCCGTTTTGTCCGGATCGGGAGCACAAGTATCCGCGGCCGGATAATTTGCAGAGGTATGTCTGTCCCTAACTCCTTCCTGAAGTAAGAAGTGAAGTGGGGGGGAAGTAAGGAGCGGGAAGAGGGAAGAGGGAAAGGGAAGGCGAGAGGCTAATGGCTCCAGGCACGTCCGCGTGCACCACGTCGACCGAGATAAAGACGATCCGCAGCTGCGCGAGGTGCTGGCGCAGCGGCCGGAGGGCGGGAGCCGGGGGCGAAGGAGGCGGGTGAGTGATGTTCGTACTTGCCCAGTTCCCTTCGGGCGCAGCTGCTAATACGAGTAGTAGATATCCTCATAGGATCCCGCCCGCCCGCATGCAGGGGGGGTGGGGTGCAAAGAAAATCAGGCGTCGTCTACGCCGTTACGATGCCGTACGGCTGCACGGCTTCCAGCGCGAGACACCGCGCTTCTCTTTCTCTCCGCGCGTACAGGCGTTCCGGCGGGTTCGGACCCTCGTGTGGGCGTTGTACGTACGTCCGGGCGTTGGCGGCGCGTCTGCCTGGCTTGTGTGTTTTTCTTTTTCTTTTTTTTTTCGTCTTTCCATTCTTCTTCTTCTTCCCCGTAGTAGTATCCTAGCCGCCTTATCTTATCTTATCTTACCTTGGCTTTCTATCTATGTTTCTCTTTACCTAGTTGACGGGGGGTTTGGCGGGGCGTTGCACCATGGATCGATCTATCTATCTATCTGTCCTGTCCTGTCCTGTCCTGTCGCTACATTGCTATCTATCTATCTAGTAGAGGGCCACACCGCTCGCCGGAATGAAATGGGAACATGGGCGTTTTCTGTTCTGCGCACAGACGGTCGTCGGGGGCGGAATGCGATGCTGGGATTGCGGTGTGGGGGGAGCGCGGAAAGGGATATACCATGTATGT
Organism: Pleoardoris graminearum; assembly: GCA_030770415.1. NCBI lineage: Eukaryota > Fungi > Ascomycota > Dothideomycetes > Pleosporales > Didymosphaeriaceae > Pleoardoris > Pleoardoris graminearum. The sequence goes on from JASEKS010000167.1 coordinate 214,290, forward strand.
TTGTTTACGGAGCGGAAGGAGAGGGTGGGCGTGCGCACGAGGTAGCAGGTACGGGTCGAATGGAATATGGAATATGGAATATGGAATGTGCAGGCGATTGTGCGTGTGCGTGTCTGGTGCGTGCCAGGTTTGAGCAACGTGTGATGCAGGTGGGATCGAAAGTCATTGGGTGCGTTGGGGGGGGGGGGGGGGGGGGGGACGGGGGGGGGGGGGGGGTGGTGGGGGTGTGGGGGGGGGGTGGGGGGGGGGGGGGTTGGGGCGGGGGGGGGCGGTGTCCCGACTGAGGGGTTTCACATGTTGTTGTTCTTGTCTGTTATTAACGAACCACCGGACGGTGGATCGGGG
>JASEKS010000168.1:0-93056 GCA_030770415.1 Pleoardoris graminearum
TATTATATTATATATATATATATTATTATATTATATATATATATTATTATATTATATATATATATTATTATATTATAATTATAATTATAATCTTTATATTAATATTAATTTAGGTTAGTAATTTTAATAAGATAAAGTCCCTATTTATAAAACTAAGAATGTTTTAACTTAGTTTAAAAATAATAAAATTAAACTATTTCCTTACTTAGTCTATAGTCCTAATTTAGCCCCTATAGAAAATATATAGAGTTTATTAAAATTAGAACTAATTAAAAATAAAAAGGCTAATTTAGATGTTAAAAGTAGTTTAAAAAGTATAAAAACCTTTAAAAGAGTTACTAATAAAAAGTAGTATAAAATATCTTAAGAGGCTATTAATAATTATATTTTATTACTTCCTAACTATTATAAGGTAGTTATAAAAGCTAAAGGCTACTATACTAAATACTAGTAATATATTATTTACTAGTTTATTATTAAAAATATAAAAATTTAACTTTTATATATAATTATATAAATAATATATAAATATATATTTATATATTAATCGAACAAATAGTGTGGCTGTGGTGGCTCAGGGTAACCAAAAGGGGTTTTAAAAAAGGAGGAGTATATACATGCCTTTATATTATAAATATATATAAATATTTTATATACTTATATATTATAAGTACTATTATAATATATATAAACATAAGCAAATTTTACACCTTAAATAAAAAGTTATAATAGCCTAAAGTAGGGTCCTAAAAATTATTTATATTTACTAATTTTTTTTATACTCAAACCCCTTAGTGAGCAGCCCCTAAGTAGGTAAATAAAATAAGCTAGTCTTTTTTTTTAAAATATTATTTTTTTCGTATTTTTAGGCCTTATAACTAAAAAGCTATATTATTTTAAAAAAGGTAACTTTTTTAATTTATCTTTTTTAATGTCACCCCCTTATAATATATTACTTACCTTACTTTTTTAACATATTAAGTATAAAGGTATATATATACTCCTCCTTTTTTAAAACTCCTTTTAGTTGCCCTAAGCTACTACAGCTATACTATTTATTTAATTAGTATATAAATATAAAAAAATATATTTATAGTTATATATTAATTAAGTAAGAAGTATAATTATTATATCTAAAATTAACTAATTTTTTATTTTAAAAAATAAAGTATAGATATATATTTATACTAAGCCTTTTTTTATAAGTCGCTACTTAGTAGTATTTAGTACTACCTATTTTTTACTATTTTTATTAGGTCTAGTTAATTACGTAATAAGTTTATTAATAATATTATTTTACTAGCGCTAGTGGCGGGGTGGTATAGTAGATATATACCTAAAAATACTAAAATTCCTTAAATTTTTAAGGTCTTTTTATATATTAGAGGTTTAATTCCTCTCTTTATTTTAGTATTTTTTAAACACGCCTATTTTACTAGTAAAAAGTAAAGTTTTTAGAAGTATAGAGTATTACTAAAAAATTAATATAAAACTATAAGAAAGCTAAAAATTCTTATTTAGAATACGTTATATTCGTAGGTATATTTTACTATCTAAAGTTAGATAGGATAAAAATCTATTCCTAAATAGGCCTAGCGTAGCGAACTAGGCCTAATTAGGTAATAGACTAGTAATTTAATATAACTATTTAGTAATATATTAATTTAGGAATTAAAGAGCTAGTTATTAGTTCGCTTAAGAGATAAAGGACTTTCCTTAATAATTAGGTAGCCTTAAATATAAGGTTTATTTTTTTTAAAAAAAAAACCTTACGCTAGTATCTTAGTACTTTTCACTATGAAATTAAATTTTAAAGACTTTTACTTCTACTTTTTATTTTAGTTTTAATAATATTCTCTAAAAGTAAGTATGTTATATAATGTATAAAATAGTAGAATTTAGTACTAATTATATTATATAGTTATACTAAAACGTAATTAGCCCTTATATAGTAATTTTTAACTCATACTATTAAGTTTTAGCTTATACTATTATAATACCTTTTAAATATAAAACGCTTAAAGATATTTATATTTAGTTAACTTAAAAAATATATAATATACTAAGTTACCCTATATTAACTATATTAGAGTTATAATAAAGTATAATATTTTAGACTAAAAGTACTAGTATTTTATAGATTTTAATAGTAATAAGTAAAAATTATCCGTCTATAAGGACTATTAGTCTAAAACTTATCTTTTTTATTTTAAAAGAAACTCCCCTTATTACGTAGTAAGTACTAATTTAGTATTATTAAATACTATATAATTCTAATTATAGGGGGAGAATATTGGGAAAGATAAATATATAGAGTTATTATTTTTAAAAATTAATATAAAATTAATTACTAAGCCTAAAAATACGCTAATTATACCGTATTAAAGAAAAAGTTAAAAATTTTTTTATAAACATATTAGTTACTGCTTAGTTAATATACGTAATAAATTAAAATTACCTAAATAGAGTAATTTTTTTAACCCCTAATATAGATTCCTCTAACTTTTTAGTTAGTAAATATATTAAAGTAAAATTTTAACTATACTATTTTAGGACTAGCGTAGATTATGTAACCTAATTTTAGATAAAAATTTATTATATAATAATAAATTTATATATTTAGTAAATATTTAGCTCTTATTTATATAATTAGTAATTATATAATATATTATTATTATTATAATATATTATAATATCTTATTAATTTTATAAACCTAAATACCTAGTTTCTTAAAATAGTGGTAAATTTAACTAAATTTACCTACAAAATTAATTTTTTTTAACAGTAAATACTCCTATATTAATAATTATTTCTATGTTAAAAAGAACTCCTAATAGAATTTATAATACTATAAGACGTATTAAAAATAAAAAAAAGAATAATTATAATATAAAAAAAGTTTATATAGGGGATATAAAAAAGTTAACCAAAAAAGATAACAGAGTTATTAATAGAAACTTAACTAGAAGTCCTAGAAAAGAAAATAAAAAATACTATTAAAAAATAATCTAAAGATTATACTAAAATAATTATAAAGAATTTTAAATAAAAAGGGATATATAATTACTGTAAGTAAAAAAAACCTATAATTAATAAAAAAAATATAAAAAAAAGCTTAAAATACGCTAAAGAAAATATAAATAATATTAAAAATATAAATTTAAGAAAAATAATATTTTGTAATAAGTTACTAATATAAAGGGGATAATAAAATAAATAATATTATAAAAAGAGGGATAATAATAGAGTTAGAAAAAAACTAGGTATTAGTTAATTATAAAGTAAGTTATTTTAACTGTTTAAAATATTTAAATATATAACTTTTTATATATTTTAAAGTAATTGTTTTAGTTTTTTAATATTAATTATATTAATTATTTTATAAGATAAGACTTTAAACTATAAGTTAGGGTATAATTAGATAATATATAAAAGTAATTTATTATTTATTAAAATACTATATAAAGACATGCACATACTCCTCCTTTTTTAAAACCCCTTTTAGTCGCCCCGAGCCACCACAGCCACACTATTTGTTCGATTAATATATAAATATATTAAAATACTTAATTTTTTTAGTTCTTTTATAAGTAAAAACTATATAAATAAAGTTTTTATATCTAAAGTTAAACCCTCTATTAAAAGGGGTAAGTTTTATAATATGTTTTTTACCTTTTTTATTAATTAATATAATAATCCCCGAGCCACTACAGCCACACTCTTTGTTCGATTAATATACAAATATAAAATATATATAATAATATAATTATATATATATATATATATATATATATATATTTAAATAAAGCTACGCTTTTAGCGTAGTACCTATATTTTTTAAAAAAATAACTACTAGCTACTATAGGGGTTTCTATAAAACAGTTCTATAATATTCTAAATATAATAATAGGAGATATAGTATACGGTTATATATTAACGCGTATACTAAAAATATATTTACTAATTATAATAAGTTAAAATAGCAATATATAAGTAAGTATTATTTTTTAATTTAGTACGCGACGTCTATTTATAAAGAAAAGAAAAATAGTAGTAATAGCTTATACTATTGCCGGTATACTATAGAGTATTAATATATATTAATACCCCCCGCTACTATATATATATAAAATATAAAAAAGTATAATTAGTAGTTTACTATACTAGGTAGCTATTTATATTTACTAAATATCTATAACTATACTATAAATAAATAACTTTATAAAAGTAATACTTATAGCGCTTTTTATATAACTAAATCTATTTTTATACTACTAATAATATTTTTTTTACTAAATACTTTTAAAAAGCTTTAGAGTACTACGGTATATCTCGGCCTATATAGGTAATTAAGTAGTATAGAATAAATAGTAAGTTTAATAGCTATAAATTACTATTTTATAGTAGAAATAGGTAAGCATATGCTATACCTATATAACTATAGTAATAGTAATTATTACTAACCTACGTAGTCGCGATAGTAAAGGATTTTAAAAATTTTAAGAAGCTTAAGAATTTTATTATAAATACTAACCTAAACTATATTTATAAATAGAAGTAATAGTTTTTAGTTTTACTAAATAACTAGAATAACTCTAACTATACTAAATTTAAGAATAAAGTAGTAGCGGTTACTCTAACGGCAGTATAGCTATAAAATATAAAAAAGCTAGTAAAAAGAGTATTAGCAATAATATAAAAAGAGCTATATATAAAATAGTAAATAATTATAGATAAACGTAGTAGATAATATATAAAGAAAAGAAAGGAAAGTGTTATAAAATACCTATAACTATAGGTAAAATAATATATAATAGTTTAGGTATAAAGAAAATAAGTAGATAGTACTAAAAAAAAATAAAAAGTCTCTTTCTTATTATAAAAAATCTATTAATAAGTATTATTATAACTTATTAGACCCGACTATTACGGTTAAGCCTAATATATATATCTATATTAAATTATAATTATAAACTTAAATTTTTTTTTCTTAAAAATAAGCCTTTAATTAAGACTACCTAACTATTTAAGGAAAGTACTTTATCTCTTAAATAAACTAAAACCGACTCTTTAATTATCTAATTTTCTAAGCTATTATTTACTAAATAGATATACTAAACTACTAATTTATTATCTAGTTAGGACTTGTTTGCTACGCTAGACCTATTTAGGTATAGATTTTTATTTTATTTAATTTTAAATAGTAATTTTAGCTTAAATATTTTATGTATACTTTTAGAATAAAGGTATATATATACTCCTCCTTTTTTAAAACCCCTTTTGGTCGCCCTGAGCCACTACAGCTACACTATTTATTTAATTAATATTTAAATATATACTTTTAGATATAATATATTTTATATAAAAATATTAGCTTCCTGTAGTTTTATATTAATTCTTTAGTAATATTTTGTATTTTTAAAAATTTTTATAATTTACTATACAAAGTAGGCGTATTTTAAAAATACTTATAATAAGGAGAGGAATTAAACCTCTAATTTTTTCGACACATTAAGTATAAAGGCATACATATACTCCTCCTTTTTTAAAACTCCTTTTAGTCGCCCTAAGCTACTACAGCCACACTATTTGTTTAATTAGTATATAAATATAATTAAACCTTTAATATATAAATAACGTTAAAAATTTAAAAAATTTTATAAAGTTAATATATTTATAGGTACTTACTTACTGTGCCACCCTACTAACTTAATATTAATATTAATTTAGATCGACACATTGAGTATGAAGGCATGCACATACTCCTCCTTTTTTGAAACCCCTTTTGGTCGCCCCGAGCCACCACAGCCACACTATTTGTTCGATTAATATACAAATATATATATATAAAAAAAATATATATTAATTTAGGTTAGTAATTTTAATAAGATAACGTCTCTATTTATAAAATAACGGACGTTTTAAACTAGTTTAAAAATAATAAAATTATACTATTTCCTGTCCTAGCCTATAGCCCTAATTTAGCTCCTATAAAAAATATATAGAATTATTTAAAATAAAAGCTAAATAATTATCAAAACGCTAATATAGGTATAAGATTTAGTTTATAAAGTCTAAGGACCTTTAAAAGAGTTATTATAAAAAAGGAAAATTATATACTATAAAAAGTTATTAATATCTATATTTTATATCATCCTAACTATTATAAAGTAGTTATAGAAACTAAAGGCTATTATACTAAATATAAGTAATTTATTATTACTAGTTTATTATTAGAAATTTAAAATAATAACTTTAATATATAATTATACAAATAATATATAAATATATAAAAATATTTTATATACTTATATACTATAGCTACTATTATTATATATATAAAAATAAGGAAAGTTTATATATTAAATAAAAAGTTATAATAGTAAAAAGTAGGGTCCTAAAAATTTTTTATATTTACTAATTTTTTTTTCTTTTAAACCCCTTAGTAAGTAGTCCCTAAGTAGGTAAATACAATACGCTAGTCTTTTTTTTTTAAAACTATATTTTTAATATATTTTAAGGCCTTATACCTAGAAAGTTATATTATTTTAAAAAAGGTAACAATTAGCTTTTAATTATTGCGTACACAGTTTAGTACCTAATAGAGTTCCCTTACTACGTTTATACCCCTGGATCGAGGTCTAGGCGTACTTTTACGTTTCGATTAAAAAAGGTAACTTTTTTAATTTATCTTTCCTAATGTCCCCCCCTGTATATTAATTAGTCTTCTTATAGCTAACTTTACTATTTTAAGTAATTATAAATAGCTATTAGTAAGATTTTAGTAAGTAATAAAAATAAGCATTTTACTATAAACTAATAGGCGTATAAATAATACTATATAATGTATAAAGCCTAACTTATAAAGTATAAATATTAGGTTATAAACCTATAATATATTAAGTACTTTATAATTTCCTAAAAAGGCTAAATATAATATATAGCTAAGCTAATAGCTCTTAAACTCTTTAATAAAACTAAAATATATAAGAAGATATAAAAAAATAGACTAATAAAAATATTAAGTTTATTTATAAGTATATTATAGCGAATTTAATAGTATAAGTAATTAGTTTATAAAGATTTAGAGTAATTTAGCACCAATTATTATATAATAGTAATATTAAATTTTTTAAAAAATTCTATACCTATAGTAGCGCCCTTTAATTTACTAATAAATATATTAAGTCTAGTATTTTTTTTATAAGTATAATTATTCTAATACGGCCCTATATAAAAAGTAAAAGTATATAGAGATTAAGGTATAAAGGTATATACATACTCCTCCTCTTTTAAAACCCCTTTTAGTTGTCCTAAGCTACTACAGCCATACTATTTATTTAATTAGTATATAAATATATATTTAGAGGTTAATAATAATTCTAATAATTACTAAATAAGTCCTAAAAAAAGTAAAGAGGGCGTAAGTATTATTTATAGTAATATAATAAGGTTATTTAGACTAATTTAGTATATTTTATTTTACTTAATTATTAATATATTTTTTTAGAAGTTTAGTACTTTTTATATAATAGCTTTAATTAGTTTAGAAATTAACTAAAACTATTAAACTACTAATTATACTATTTAGATATAAATTTAGGTATAGGCTATTATAGTATTTTTTTTTCTACTTTTTTTTACTATGAAAACTATTACGTTTTTTAAACTTTTAGTTTTACTAGTATAGACCCTGCTTCTATTAATAATAATTAGGCTGGTTAAATAGGTTGTCGTACTTTTTTTTTAACCTTTAATAACTTTAGTAATACTAGGCCTAATTAGGTAACTTTTAGCTTATTTAGCTTAGTTACTCTAAAATTTTAATATAATTAAACAATTACCTAATTAGGTCTAGTATTACTAAATTTATTAATTAACCTATTTTTGTAACTCTAACCGAACTCTATAATAGGGTTACTAAGATAAATACTTTTATAACTTTAGCAATACTGGTCCTAATTAGATTATTTTTTAATTAGATTAAAATTCTAGAGTAGCAAAGCTAAATAAGCTAAAAATTACCTAATTAGGCCTAGTATTACTAAAGTTATTAAAGGTTTGAGAAAAAGCTTAGTATTGTTGATTTACCAGCCTAATAATAATAAAAGTAAAATAGTAATATATCTTAATACTTGATTAAGTATTAATTTTTATAATAAGAATAGTATAGTCCGCTCTATTATTAGTTATATTTATTAATTAGGTATATTTTTTAGTAACTATATTAAAAATAATAATCATAAAAAGTAATGCTATAGTAGGATTTTTAGTAAATAGTTAAATAAGTTTATAATTTTTTAGGTTCCTTTTTCTTAATATAAGAAATTTAAAAACTCTTTTGTTATAGCCATAATAGATAAGCTATTACTATAGTAATTTAGTTTAAATAACACTAATTTTTAATAATTATCGTTCTTATGTTACTAAAATATACTTTTATATTATTTATAATTTTTTTATTATACTATTAAACTACTTTAACTTTTATTTTAATAGGGCTATTTATATTACTAAACTCTCTATAGGAGATATATACGGAATTATAAATATAAAAAATAATAATTTTATTTTAAATAAAGAAAATAGACTTAAAATAGTTTAAAATAGACTATTAATTTATACTAAGGGCTTTTTTTAGATTAATTTAGCACCTATAACTATAAAAAAAAATTTTTTTTTTCTCTTTTAGAGTCTATATAAAATTATCTTAAACTATTTCCCCCTGTTTAAAAAGTTAGTTTTAGCTTTATTATACTAGTATACTCTTAGATAGATTAGTACTTTTTATAAAAAGTTTATCCTACTTTTATATTACTTAATTTACTAAAGTTATTTTAAATCTCTTTACGGTAACTATATATTATTTTTAAAATCTTTTTAATACTTTTATACTAATTATAGCCTTTAGTTACTAAATATTTAATTTATTTAAATAGTTTTTCTATTTAATAAAATATTTTTATTAACTAGACTTATTACGTTTATAGTTTATAATATATTTTTTTTATTATTACTATAGTAGTGTAATATATTAACTATTAGCTTTTATTTGTATAGTAGTATACGCTGGAGTTTATATACTTCTAATAAGAAAAAATAAAAAGCTAAATAGACTTATTCTAGATTTATAAGTTTAATTTTATAAATAGTAGGTAAACTATCTATATACTTATTTACTATACTAAAACTTAACTATTTTTAGTTAATGTTTATACTTAGTTTTATAAATTATATATAATTACTTTAAAACCTAAATATTACTTTTTATTTTTAGGTTTAGTAGAAGACGCTTTTTAGTATAAAATATTTATTAATATTTCTATACTATTTTTAGTATTTATTTAGCTTCATTATAAATATTAATAAGTTTAAAAGCTAAGGAAAAAGTTTAAGAGCTTTTTCTTTTATATAGCGCCTATAAAGGCTAATCTAGCTTTTTTAGGCTATATCTATAGTAAACTTAAAAGAATATATATTTAATAACAGACTATTAACTATTATTATATATTAGTATACTAATCGAACAAATAGTGTGGCTGTGGTGGCTCGGGGCGACCAAAAGGGGAACTATTATTATAAATAAATTTTATATAGAAGTTTTATAATGCCTAATTATTTTACTCTAAGTAATAAAAGGTATAAAAATACTATTTAAAAGTTTTATTTTATTATTTTATCTATCTATCTATTTATAGGTAAAAGATAAAAAATAAAATTTACTTTAAGTTTAAATAAGAGTAGAAAATATTCTAATATTTTACTTTTATAAGTAGACCTTTATTAGATAGTACTATTTTTAGGTTTTTATAAAATTATATAACTTCGCGGATCTAAAACTAGGCTAAATGAATACTATATTAATTTATTTTTACTAATATATAATAGACTATTTTAGAGGAATAGTTTATAATTATAGGGGGGGGATATTAGGAAAAGACTAATCTAAAAATTATCTTTTTTAAAATAATATAACTTATTAGTTATAAGGCCTAAAAATACTAAAATAATACTATTTTAAAGAGAAAGACTAGCTTATTTTATTTACTTTATTAGGGGCTGCCTACTAAGGGGTTTAGGAATAAAAAAAATCAGTAAATATAAATAATTTTTAGAGTCCTACTTTAGACTATTATAACTTTTTATTTAAGGTGTAAAATTTACTTATTTTTATATATATTATAATAGTATCTATAATATATAAATATATAAAATATTTTTATACATATATATAATATTTATTATATTATATATAAAAGTTACTTTTTTAGATTTGTAATAATAAACTAGTAAATAATAAATTACTAATATTTAGTATAATAGTCTTTAGATTCTATAATTACCTTTTAACGGTTAGGAAGTAATAAAATACAGTTATTAAAAACGTTTTAAGGTATTTTATTTTACTTTTTATTAATAACTCTTTTAAAAACCTCTATATTTTATATACTAGATCCTACCTCTAAATTAGCCTTTTTATTTTTATTTAGTTCTTATTTTAAATAACTCTATATATTTTTTATAGGGGCTAAATTAGGATTATAGGCTAGGTAAGAAAATAGTATAATTTTATTATTTTTAAACTAGTTTAAAACGTCTATTGTTTTATAAATAGGGATGTTATCTTATTAATAGTACTAACTTAAATTAATATTAATATAAAGTTTATAATTATAATATAATATATATATATTATTATATTTATATATTATTTAAATAAATAGTGTAGCTGTGGTGGCTGTGTAGGCGACCAAAAGGGATTTTAAAAAAGGAGGAGTATGTGTATACCTTTATATATATATTATTATATTAATAAAAAAAGGGGTAAAAAATAATTATAAAACTTACCCCTTTTTAAAAAGAGTTTAACTTTAAATATAAGGACTTTACTTATATAGTCTTTACTAGTATAAGAAGTTAAAGAATTAGGTATTTTAATAAATACTAAATTACATCCTAAATCTATAGTTTAAGGTCTTATCCTATAAATTAATTAATATAATTAATATTAAAAAACTAAAACTATAATTTAAAAATATATAAAAAGTTATATATTTTTATATTTTAAAAAATTAAAATAACTTACTACGTAATTAGTTAATAGCTAGTTCTTTTCAAACTTTATTATTACCCCTCTATCTATAATATTATTTATTTTATTATCTACTTTATATTACTAACTTATTAGAAAATATAATCTTTTTTATATTTATATTTTTTATATTTTTTAAATTCTCTTTAGCGTATTTGACTCTTTTTTTAGCGTTTTCTTTATTTATTATTAGTTTTTTTATACTTATATTAATTATATAGCCCTCCTCTTTTAAAACTCTTTATAATTATCTAATTATACTCTCTATATTATTTTCTAATAGTATCCTTTTATTTTCCTTTTTAGGACTTCTAGTTAAGTCTCTATTAATAACTCTTTTATCTCTTTTAGTTAACTTTTTTTATACCCCCTATATAAACTTGTTTTATATTAAAATTATCTTCTGTATTATTATTTTTATTATTTTCTTTCTTTTTAATTTATTTTATAGCGTTATATATACTTTGCGGAGGCCCTTTTAAAGTAGTAGTAATTAAAGTAGAAAAAGTATTTACTTTTAAAAGTAAATTAACTTTATATTTAAGTTTTAAAAGCTTTAGCGCTATTTTAAGAGAATAGGAGTTTAACTTTATAAAAGTTAAAAGCTATTAAAATATACTATAATATTAATAATATATTACGTAAGCAGTAATAATATAAGCCTTAGTACTATTTTTATAATTAATATAATATTATTATTAGATTACTAATCTACTTTAAAAAACTAGTTACATAACCTATACTAGGCGTAAAATAGTATAGTTAAAATTTTAGTTAAATATATTCTCTAACTAAAAAGTTATAGGAACCTAAAAAAGGTGCTAAAAAAATTACTATGTTTAGGTAATTTTAGTTTATTACAGGTAATATATATAACGTAACTAATAAAGGTATATATATACTTCTCCTTTTTTAAAACCCTTTTAGTCGCCTATATAGCCACTACAGCCACACTATTTATTCGATTAGTATATAAATATATAACGTAACTAAAATTCTAATTATAATTTTTATAATTTTCTCTTTAAACCGTTATTATTAGCGTATTTTTTAGGCTTAGTAATTATTTATATATTAATTTTTAAAAATACTACCTTTATAGATTAGTCATTTCCTAATATCCCCCTCCCCTATATAAAAATTATATTATATATAATTCTAGTTAAAGAATTAGAGGATAGGTAATTAATAAAATTTATAGTTACCTATTACTATAGTCTATTATAACTAAAAAGTAGGTAGAGAAGACTATATACTTTATATATTTTTAAATTAGTATACTAACAGCGTTTATAGTTATAAATATAGTTAATAAGGTTTTTAAATATACTTATCTATATATATTTACGCTATACGTACTTTTTTTTTTCTTTTTTTTTCTAAAAAAAATAAGCCTTTTATATTAAGGCTATCTAGCTATTTAAGAAAAGTATTTTATCTCTTAATTAAACTAGAACCGGCTCTTTAATCTCCTAACTAGATTATTATTTACTAAATAGTTATACTTAAACTACTAATCTATTATCTAATTAGAACTAGTTCGCTACGCTAGGCCTATTTAGGTATAGATTTTTATCTTATATAACTTTAAATAGTAATTTTAGCCTAAATACCTTACCTATACCTCTAAATATTAGGGAATTTCGGCCTTTTTTATAGTTTTATATTAATTTCTTAATAGTACCCCGTACTTTTAAAAATTTTATTTTTTACTAGTAAAGTAGACGCGTTTAAAGAATACTATAATAAAGAGAGGAATTAAATCTCTAATATATAGAAAAGACCTTAAAAATTAAAAAATTTTAGTATTTTTAGGTATATACTCCTACTGTGCTACCCCGCCTATACGTACATAAGAGTTTACTTTATATTAAAACCCTAAAAGGGGACTCTTATAGTAATTTAAACTTTTTTAATAATTTAAGTATAAAGGTATATACATACTCCTTTGTTTTTAAACCCCCTTTTAGGTTACCGCGAGCCACTATAACTACACTTTTTATTTGATTAATATATAAATATAATATATAGTATTTTAATAAAGATATATATATACTTCTCCTTTTTTATAATCCTTTTAAGTTACTCTAAGCTACTATTACTATACTATTTGTTTAATTAATATATAAATATAGTATTTTATAATTATTTTTACTTTATTTTTAAAAGTATAGAGTCGTATTAGCTTTATTAGTTTCAATATATCGCATTCTAAACTTTTTTTTTTAAATAAAGCTATACTTTTATCGTAGTACCTTTATTTTTTAAAAAATAACTAGTATAGTACTTTTATATAGGCTCTGTAAAATAGCTCTACGATAACCTAAATATAATAATAAAAAATAAATAGTGCGCAATTATATATTAACGTATTATATTAAAAATGGTTTTTTATTATAATAAGTTAAAATAGTAATATATAAGTAAACGTTATTTTTTAACTTAGTACGTAACGTCTATTTATAAAAAAAAAGTTATATTAAGTATAAAGGTATATATATACTCCTCCTTTTTTAAAACTACTTTTAGTTACCCTAAGCTACTATAGCCACACTATTTATTTGATTAATATATAAATATATATGTATATATATATAAAGAAATATAATAGTAATAACTTCTTAATATTAATAGTATATTATAAAGTATTAGTATATACTACTGCCCTTAGTACTATATATAATATAATATAAAAAAGTATAATAAAATAGCCTACTACGCCGGGTAACTATATTAGATTCCTTTATAAATATTATATACTATATACTATATACCGTATATTATATTATAATATAACTAAATAAGTCTATAAAAGTAATCTGTATAGTACTTGTTATATAACTAAATTTATTTCTATACGGCTAATAGTATTCCCTTTTACTAAATATTTTTAAAAAGCTCTACAGTACCGCGGTAAGCCTTAGTCTATATAAGTAACTAGATAGTATAAAATAAATAGTAAGTCTAATAACTATAGAGTACTATTTTATAGTAAAAATAGTTAAGTATACGCCTTAGTTATATAGTTTTAAACTTAAGACTTTTTTTTTTTACTTAACTTTACGTATTTATAACTTTTTAACTAGGGCATAGAATTAGCTATAAAATATATATATGTGAACAATTACTATAATATATTTAAAAAACAAAATTTAAAGTATTATTCCTTATCTATATATTTTTAAATTAAAATTTAGAATATAAAGCCTTAATTTAGAGAATTTAGACGTTATTTAAAACACTATATATTTTTTACTTATTTTTAAATTTTTAAAATACTAAATAGAACTAAAACTATATAATAAGTTTAAAAATAAAATAATTAATTAATATACTATAATATTAAACGAGCACTAACTAAAAAACTGTTTAAATTTTTAGAAATTTAATATCTTATAACTTTTTATATAGCACAGATACTTAAATAAGTTTTATTTAATATTTTTAACTATATAAAATACTAAAAAGCTAATTTTTTATTTCTACCTAATTAGATTAGTTACATGTTAAGTATATATTATCTAATAATTATAATATATTATTAACTATTAACTACGACTAAAATATAAAAAATTTTATTTAAAATTATATAAAATCTTAATAAGGTAATATATATAATACAATTTTTTTATAATTAGTATTTTTTTAATATATTTATATATTAATTAAATTAAAGGGTGTAGCTGTAGTGGCTGTGTATTTAGTATTTTTTTATTTTTATATAATATAGTGTAATTTTCGTAGGATATTATTAATATAGACTATACATATTGACATACATAGTATATATAAAATAGTAATATATATATATTTTATAGCTTATTTTATACGCCTGTTAAAAAGTTATAAATATGTAAACATAAGTAAAAAAAAGTCTTAAGTTTAAGACTATATAACTAAGGCTATAAGTACACTAACCTTAATTAGATTTTATTATATTATATTTAGTAACTTTTTCTATTAGTATACGTTATATTTAATTTTTAAATATAATACTTATAGAGTTATTAAACGTTTAAACCCTAATTTTTTTTAATTACTATTTTTTTATTACAACCCCCTATATTATATATATATATATATATATATATTTGTATACCAATTAAACAAATAGTGTAGCTGTGGTAGCTTAGGGCAACTAAAAGGGGTTTTAAAAAAGGAGGAGTATATATATACCTTTATATATATATATATATATATAGTAGTAGGGACGTTAGTGTATATAAATACTTTATAGTATATTATTAATAGTAACTAGCTATTAATTTTTTTTAATTAGGCGTTTAGTACTAGATTAAAAAGTAAAACTTTTATATTTAGTATAAAGGTATATATATACTCCTCCTTTTTTAAAATCCCTTTTATTCGCCGTAAGCCACTACAGCTACACTATTTGTTCGATTAGTATATATATATATATATTATATATATATAGTAGGAAGAATACTAATATATATTAATATTTTTTAGTATACTAGTAATATTATAAGCTATTAGTAGCGGGAGGATATATAATTTAGTAAATAATATATTTAGCTATTTATAATCGTAATATTATAAATTACGAGTTTAAATGTTATTCTTATCTATTTTAATCCACTTATTTAATTAGGTATTAGAATTATTATATATAGGTTAGTTTATTACTAAATTAGATTAGATTATTTTTTTTATCTTAACTAGCGTAGCGATTTAGGCTAATTAGAAAATAGATTATACCTAATTAAAAAGTAGGCTAACCTAAATAGAATATTAAACTAGTCTATATTTACTAGTTAGTTTACTAAAGAGCCGATTATTAGTTTACTTAAAATATAAAGGACTTTCTTTAATAGTTAAGATTACCGTAATATTAAAGACTTTTTTTTTTTTAAAAAAGAGCTCTTAGTAGTACTGTTTTTAAATAGACAGTTAATAATAAATTAAAAATAATATTTATTTATATATTACTATTTTCACTTCTTATAACTATATATAATAAGTATATTTTTAATATAATATATTATAGGAGCGTAGTATAAAAAAAGTGTATTCGAAAAAGACTAGTTTTTAATATTTTTTTAACTTAATTAATATTAAATTTAAGAATTTAAAAACACAATTTTTTTAGGAAATGTTATAAAATATAGTATGTATTAGTATACTAATTAAACAAATAGTGTAGCTGTGGTGGCTCAGGGCGACTAAAAGGGGTTTTAAAAAGGAGGAGTATGTGCATGCCTTTATATATAGTATAATAAAGCCTAATTACGCTTAGCGTATTTATAGCCTTAGTTATATAGTCCTAAACTTAAGACTTTTTATTATTTAGATTTACGTAGTTATAACTTTTTAACTGGCTTATAAAATTAGCTATAATATATATATACATATTAGTAATTACTATATACTATTTATAAAATAATATATAAGTATTATTCCTTATTTAAATATTTAGTATTTTAAATATTAAATTTAAAATTTTAGTTTAGAAATTTTATCTATTATTTAAAATGCTATATATTTAACTTATTTTTAATATTTTAAAATTTTATATTTATATTTATATATTAATCGAATAAAAAGTGTAGCTAGAGCGGCACGGAGTAACTAAAAGGGTTTTTAAAAACGAGAAGTATATATATACCTTTATTAAAAATTCTAAATAAAAGTAGAACTATATAATAAGATTAAAATTTTTTTTAATACTAAGTATAAAGGTATACATATACTCCTCCTTTTTTAAAACCCTTTTTAGCTACCCTAAGCTACCCTAGCCGCACTATTTATTTAATTAGTATATAAATATATAAGATTAAAAATAATATAAATATTAAATTAGTACTTTTTTGACAGATTAAGTATAAAGGTATATACATACTCCTCCTTTTTTAAAACCCCTTTTAGTCGCCTACACAGCTACTACAGCCACACCCTGTTATTTAATTAATATATAAATATATATATATTAAATTAGTAATAGTCTAGAAACTATTCAAATTTTTATTTTTCGATATATTAAGTATAAAGGCATGTATATACTCCTTCTTTTTTAAAACCCCTTTTAATCGCCTATACAGCCACCACAGCCACACTATTTATTTAATTAGTATATAAATATATAATTAAATTTTTATTAATTTATAGTCTTATAACTTATTATATAGTAAAAGTAATAAAATAAATTTTATATTATATATTAGACTATGTAAAATTCTAAATAGTAACCCCGAGCCAGCACAGCCACACTATTTGTTTAATTAATATATAAATATATACTAAATAGCTAATATTTTATTATTATATAGCTAGATTAGTATCTAACATTAACTTTATACTATAGAGATTAGACTCTTATAGCGAAATAGTAGTACGTTAGACTTCTAGTTATATTTAGTATACTATTATCTAAAGACTATAGGTTTAAGTTTTACTAAGAGTGGTTATAATAATTATATAACGTTAATATTGCGATTTTTATTCTAATTACCTACCTAGGTCGAGACTTACTGCGGTGTCCTAGAGTATTTTAAAAGTATTTAGTAAAAGGGATACTATTAATAGTATATAGATAAATTTAGTTATATAAAAAATATTATATTTATATACTAATTAAATAAATAGTGTAGCTGTAGTGGCTTAGGACGACTAAAAGGGGTTTTAAAAAAGGAGGAGTATATATATACCTTTAAAAAAAAATATTATATAAGTTACTTTTATATATTTATATTTGTATATTAATCGAATAAAAGGGTGTGGCTGCGGTGGCTGTGTAGGCGACCAAAAGGGGTTTTAAAAAAGGAGGAGTATATGTATGCTTTTATTTTACTTTTATAAAGTTATTTAGCTATTACAATATAATATAATATATATAGTAATTTTTTAATATATTAAGTATAAAGGTATATATATACTCCTCCTTTTTTAAAACCTGTTTTAGTCGCTCTAAGCCACTATAACTACACTATTTATTTAATTAATATATAAATATATAAATATATATATATAGTAATATGTATAGTAATATTTATAAAAGATTTAATATAGCTATCTAGCGTAGTAGACTACTAGTTATACTTTTTTTATTATTCTATATATATACGTATGTAGTACCGGGGACACTAGTATATATTACTACTTTATAGTATAAATAAAGGCATACACATACTCCTGCTTTTTTAAAACCCCTTTTAGTCGCCCTAAGCTACTACAGCCACACTATTTATACGGTTAATAAATAAATATATATAAAATATATAATAATTTTAATAAAATATTATTTATTTATACTATAAATATTTGTATAACTAATATATATATATATATATTTTATAAAAATAAGTCTTTTATATTAAGGCTACCTAACTATTTAAGGAAAGTACTTTATCTCCTAAGTAAACTAATGACCGGCTCTTTAATTCCTAACTAATATATTATAGACTAATTAAGTAACCTATACTAGAATTTAATTAATTACCTAATTAGGACTAATTACTGTCCTATTTAGGTATAGTCTATTCCTAATTAGGTATAGGTCGCTATACTAACCTAATATAGAAATATACTAACCTATTTAAGTAGTTAACTAGTCTATTTAAGTAATATAACTAAATCTAATAAAATTAAGTCTAAACCCTAATAATAACTAAATAATTAAATAATAGATTAATGTAGACAAGAACGAGATATAAACTCGTAGCCTATAATATTACTATTAGAAATAGCTAGATAGATTATTTACTAAGCTATATATTCCCTCGCTAACTAATATATATAAAATAGTGATATATATATATTGTATAACTAATTTTATACGCTAGTTATAATGTTATTAATATATAAATCTAAGTAAATAAAAAGTCTTAAGTTTAAGACTATATAACTAAGACTATAAATATACTAATTTTAATATATTTTTTTATATTTATATACTAATTAAACAAATAGTGTGGCTGTAGTAGCTTAGGGCGACTAAAAGGGGTTTTAAAAAAGGAGGAGTATATATATACCTTTATAAGTAATTTTAATTAGGCTTTATTATACTGTATTTTATAACTTTTCTATAAATAAAAATTTTTTCTTTTTAATTTAATATTAATAGAGTGTCACGGAGGCTTAAAAGTAAATATTTATTATTAATATTTAATAAGAATCTATATATAGGGAGCCTACTAGATATTTAAGAATAGAATAGAGATATATACTAAGACACTAGATTTACTAGTACAGGCGTACCTATTTTAGTACTTATATTTAAGTAAAGGGCGCCTTTATACTTATAATACTATTTTCTTTTTTAAGAAGCTTTATCTTAAAAGCTTTATATATCCCTAACTTTTATATAATAGGGCAGAGTTAAATATATATAAAAATAAGATATTTTTATTAGAGTAGTAAAATATATAACTATTTAAATAATAAGCTATAGAGTTACTTTTATTTATAACCTAACTATTAGAATTATAAAGTATAATAAGTAAGTCTAGCTTTTTTTTATTTACTACCTATATCTTTAAGAGAGTTTTTTATACTAAGCCGTATCGTTTTTATAGTTTCATAATACTACTTATCTACTAATAATATTCTATTATCTATTAATTATCTATTAATTATTTACTAATTAATTATTATTAGTTATTTATTTATTATATATTAGGTAATAGCTACTTATATATTATAAGCCTTTAAAAAAATATATTTAATTATTAGAATGTCTACAGGTAATATTAGTAGTATTTTATAAAATATTTTTAATAACCTATAATATTAAAGTAAAATTACTAGTTAGAGTTATTAAAATCTTTTTATTTAATAAAAAACTTTAATAGGTATTTATAGTTAGTGTAGAGGAAAAATAAACTAGTAATTACTAGTTTCTAAAATTTAAAAATTAGGACTACTTATATAAAAGAAAGCGCTAAAAACCTATATTATATATATATAAAAGAGAAATAAATTCTTTATTTAAAAAAATTTTATAAACTAATAATATAAGCTTAGAACTATTTTTTAATAATACACCCCCTAGTTAAGTTAATAAAAATAGTTTAACTATCTAAGTAGTTTAAAATTAATTCTTTTAAACTTATAGCAGCTATAAAATTAATTTTAAAAAATATTTTTTTAAATAAATTTTTAGTAGGTAGTATTACTAAACAATAAAATTTTATAGTAAGAGACTAATTATAGTAAATATATTAGTATTTTGTAATATAAATAGTGTTTATATACTTTTTCTACTATTTTTTTTTTAAAATATTATTATGTTTTTTTTACTTCTTATTATTATTATTATACTTTCTTATACCGTCTCTACTATTTTATAACTCTTATTTTAATTTTCTTTTCTTTTAACAGCTCTTTAAGCTTTCTAATTATAATAAGTAAAATAAATTAACTATTTATATTAGTACTACTATAGCTATAATAAGTTATAATACTATTTTTAATATTTACTTTTTAAAATTTTTTTAAATTTCTAATTTTTAATTTTATTTCTTAAAAACTTTACTAGTCTTTATTTAATAGTTTAAAGACGTAATAAATAATTTTTATTATAAGGCTAAGCTTAATTACTTAAATTTAATTAAGTATAATTAGTATTTTTAATATATAAAGTATACTAAAATTAATAAAAAGTTAATAGAAAGCTATTCTCTAGTTTTTACTTTTTTACTCTTTTTTTTTTATTTTTTTTATTTTTTTTCTTTTCTTAAAAAATAAGCCTTTTATATTAAGACTATATAACTATTTAAGAAAAGTACTTTATCTTCTAAACGAACTAGAATTAGCTTTTTAATTTCTAAACTAATATATTACTAAATAAAGTTATATTAAATTACTAATCTACTAACCTAATTAGGCCTAGTTCGCCAAGCTAGACCTATTTAGGAATAGATAGATTTTTATCTTATTTAACTTTAGATAGTAAGATATCTTACTTATACTTCTAGATATAATATATTTTATATAGAGATTTTAGCTTTATATAACCCTATAGTAATTTTTTAGTAGTATATTATATCTTTTAAAATTTTATATTTAACTATATAAAGTAGGCGTATATAAAAAACGTTATAATAAAAAAAAGAATTAAACTCTTAATATATAAAAGACCTTAAAAATTTAAAATTTTTTAATATTTTTAGATATATACCTACTGTGTTACCCCGCCTTTTTATTTTATACTATTTTTAAACCTAGAATTACGCTCCGTAAGAAGTAAATAAAAAAAAATAGGCCTTACTATTCAGCGCGTAAATAATAGATAGTTATATAAAATAATAATATTATTTAGCCTTAATTAGAAATTTCTATTCCTTACCTAAGTATTTTTATACCCTAATATTTAAAAACTTTTTTACTTTTTTTATAAACAGATACGCTTTTATTATAAACTTAAAATAATTTATTTATATTTATATTTTAAATTTTCTATTTCTTTTTGCAATTAAAAAATTCTATAGCCCCTTTAAGCGTTAAAAAATAATTTCCCCTTACTACTAGTTAATAATTTTAATAATTTTATTAGTTTTACGGCTATATCGCGCCCTAAAATAATTATCTAATAGTTAGCCTATAAATATATAATATTTTTATAAACAGCTTAATATATATTAGGGATTTAATACTTTTTTCTATTATAGTATTTTTTAAATACGCTTACTGTATTAGTAAAAAATAAAATTTTTAAAAAAGTAAGATACTACTAAGGAATTTATATAAAACTATAAAAAGCTAAAATCCTTATATAGAATATGTTATATCTAAAAGTATAAGTAAAATATTTCTAGTAAAAATTACTCTAAAGTTAGATAAGATAAAAACCTATTTCTATATTTATATATCAATTAAATAAAAGAGTATAGCTGTAGTAGCTGTATTGGCGACTAAAAGGGGTTTTAAAAATATCTATTTCTAAATTAGCCTAGCGTTGCGAACTAGACTAAATTAGTAAAAGATTAATAGTTTAGTATAACTTTATTAGTAATATAATAACCTAAAATATATTAGTTAGAAATTAAAAAGCTTGTTATTAGTTCGCTTAAGAGTTAAAGCACTTTTCTTAAATAGTTAGGTAGCCTTAATATAAAAGGCTTATTTATAAAAAAAAAAAGAAAGAAAGAAAGAAAGCTTAATACTAATAAAAAATAAAATAGGTTTTTAAAATTATTAATTTTATTTAGTCTATTTCTTTTATTTAGTTTTTTTAAATATAAAATACTAATTACGCTTTTTTTAATTAAACGCTTTTAAGTCTTACTAAATTAGATTTAAAAAATAGGCCCCGCTTTTAAGAGGCTGCGAGTAAATCTAAAAAATAAAAAAATAAAAATAAAAATAATTAATTAATAATTTTTTATACTCTGTTACGGTGTAGAGATAATAGTAATATTAATAAAAAATATTTTAAACTTTTTAATTTATAGTTTTATAACGCACTGTCTATTCTTATATATTAAAATTAAATAATATTTAAAATAATTAAATAGTGTATATATAGTGTAATATTACTAATAAATTATATAATTAAAATATTTAGTATTTTACTTTTATTAATTAGGTAGCACTTTATTTAGTAAAAGTAATAAAAATTATAATAATACTAAAAAGCTAAGCTTCTATTACTAAATATATAAGAGCGGATATAAAGTCATATATATACTCCTCCATTTTTACAACCCCTTTTGGTCGCCCTAAGCCACCACAGCTACACTATTTGTTCGATTAGTATATAAATATATAAGAGCGGATATAATTATAAACTAATATATATACTAATATATTAATTTATAAAATATAAAAAAATATACTTACTATTATAGTTCTATGTATATTTAAAAAATTACTAAATACTTTTTATTCTTTTATAAGCCGCTCTATAGCAAGAAGTAAAAAGAGCTTACGTATAAAAAAGTATAATTTTTAATTTACTTTTTTTTATCTTTACTAATATATATTTTATAGAATATAAAGCTTAATAAATTATAAACTACTATTAGGTAAATAATTAAATTAAATAAAAATTTAAGTAGTAACTCTATAAATAATATTTTTATATTTATATACTAAATAAATAAATAGTGTAGCTATACTAGCTTAGAATAACTAAAAAAAGTTTTAAAAAAGGGAGTATATATATACCTTTATAATAATATTTTTAATAAGATTATTTTATACTATACTTAACTTATTTAAAAGTCTAGTAGAACTAGTTTACTTATTAATTTATTAAGTATATCTTTTAAGTCATTATATAATTTTTTTTATTTTATTATTTTTTCTACTTTTTTATTATAGAATTTTTCTAAGGGGCATAGTTTTAAATTATTATTATAAATAATAGCTTAAGACCAATTTTTTTTTTTTTTTTTTTTAAATAAGCCTTTTATATTTAGGCTACCTAACTATTTAAGTTAAGTACTTTATCTCTTAAATAAACTAACATCCGGCTCTTTAAGTAACTAACTAGTAAATATAGGCTAGTTAAATATCCTATTTAGGTTAGCCTACTTTTTAATTAGGTATAGTCTCTTTCCTAATTAGGCTAGATCGTCACGCTAGTCTAGATTAAAAAATTAACTAAACCTAACTAAGTAATAGACTAGTCTATTTAGGATAAGTCTAATACCTTAGCTAAACTAATTAAATAAGTAAATTAAAATAGACGAGAACGAGATTTAAACTCGTAACTAATAATATTACTATTATAGGCAGCTAGGTGTGTTATTCACTAAGCTACACACTCTCTCGCTAAAAACCTACTTAATATTTAATATAATACGCTTTCTACTTTATTATTATATAATTTTTTAAAATGGTAGTTTAGTGAATTTTTTTTTTATTTAATTACTTTTTAAATTTTATTACTTTCTAAATTTAATTACTTTCTAAATCTTTAAAATTACTAAGCGAAAAGAGCTTTTATTAATTTATTAGTAAGTATATTACTTATCTAAAGATAATTAATTATAAAACTTTTTTTTAAATACTTTTAGCGTAGTTATATATTCTGTATAGTTATATAGCGTAAATAAGTAGTTATATACTTATTTTTTTCTTATAATTAGCCTAATTATTAATTAATTATTATAGAATATACGCTACGTAATTCTAAAATTTAAAATAAAATTTTTAAAAAAAAATTTTAGAGCTATTAATTTTTTTTTTATATACTTAAGCGCGAAAAGCTTTATTATAATAGTTACTATTATAATAGTAGTCTATTATATGGCTTTTTAAATAATTACTTTACAAAGTAATATAATAATATAGTTATATAAAAATTGTTAAGTTTTTATATTATTTATAAATAAAGTATTTAAATAAATTATAAGTTGTAGGCCCTTATATACGCTATATTAGATCGCTTAAAAGTAAAATATAGAAAAAAATATAATTATATATACTAATATAGTAAAGTAGCCTCTACTTAAATTAGTTAAAAAAATAAAAATATTTTAAAATAGTAAATACTATATCTAGTTATATTATAATATAGTATATATATATTTATATATTAATTAAATAAATAGTGTAGCTGTAATTACTTAGGACAACTAAAAGGGATTTTAAAAAAGGAGAAGTATATATATACGTTTATACTTAATGTATTAAAAAAGTTAGATAAGGCTAGATTAAATAAATTATAATAGTAGTATAACGTACAGATCTAACGCGCTCCTAATATATTTTAATTTTAGCTTTTACTACTTCTCCCTTATTCTTAATTAGCTTTTTTAATAATAATAGCGTTGGTAAAAAAAGTACTAAATTAACTGCTTTATACTTTTTTTTAATCGGTTTAATATATAAATTACAAATTAGTATAATTATTTAATCTTTTTAAGTACTAATTACCTATATTTTAAATATTATTTTATAACTTTACGCTTTTTTATTTTATATATTTCTAAAAGCTTATTACGCAGTTTAAAAGCTTTTTACTAATAAATTTTATAGTATAAAAGTAAAATATTATATATATATAAAAGTATAAAGATTTTATAATCTATATTAATAAATAAGTAAAACTCTTTTTTAAGTAGATAAGGCTAAGCTTAGTTAAAGTACTAAAAATTTTTTTGTATTATAATATAAATAAGTTACGTAGTCTATATAAAACTTAATTAAGCTTTATATTACTACCTTTTTATTTATAACTATTAAGTAGTTTATACTATACTAGATTTAAAAGGTTAATATATTTATATACTAATTGAATAAATAGTGTGGCTGTAGTAGCTTAGGGTAACTAAAAGGGGTTTTAAAAAAGGAGGAGTATATATATATCTTTATACTTAATATATTAAAAAAGTTAGATAAGGCTAGATTAAATAAAGTATAGCGCTATGCTAGACACTTAGCGCGCTCTCCTAAAAAAATATTAAATTAAAAAAGTTAAAGTTTAGTTTAAAAAGTCTAGTAGAGACACTGTATTTAGTAGGAGAGATATATAAGTAGTAGTAACTATTACTATTTTTATATTTTTCTTCTATTCTTATAGTTAATATAGTTAAACGTTTTAAAACAATATACTCTCTAAAATATTTTTTAAAGATAAAAATTTATACTAAAGGCTTACGTATTATAGCTATACTTATTTATAATATATAGCTTTTATTCTTATTACTTTTTTTTTAGTAAATACCGTTTTTATATAGGTCTATTTTAATACGCCTACTACGCTAAATATATAAACTATTCCTACTATATTTTACCTATAAAGTAATTAATAAATTCTTTTTAATACTGCTAAGTATCCTATATATAATATAATCGCCTAGTTCTATAAAAGCACTATTTATTAATAGTAAAAAATTCTAGATAATAAGGCGTACAGTAATAAGGTAGATTATAACTAAATAAATAAAATTATAATACTATTAATAGCTAAAATAATAGAATTTAAGCATCTAGAATTAGTTATAGTAGCCTATATAAAAGTAAAAGTAATAAAAATAAAGATAGTAGTACCGCACTAGTTACAGAAGATAGAAAAAGAATAGTATATTAATATTAAATTTATAATAGAGATATATATCATAGAATATAAAGTATAGCTACGTAAAATACTACTAAATATACTAGCGGTAAAGGTAAAAACATTCTAAGCTTAGAGCCTATAGGATAATAGCTAAAAAATATAGAAATACTAAAGTTAATTAATATTTAAAAGTTTTAGGGGGGCCTATATATATAAGTAATAGGTATTAGGTATTTTCTTCAGTGCGTTTACGTAGGCTAAGTAAATAAATAGATATACTTAGTATTATAGTAATAGTTATAAGTAAAAAAGAAGATATAATTATAAATAAATATTAACTATTATTAAACGCTATACTATCTATATATATAGGCGGAACGAAAAGAAATATAAATAAATATAACCTCTATTTTCTATAAAAATAAAATTAAAGAAGTGACTAATAGGTTATAATAATAGTTATTAGTATTATATTATTATATAAAGAGAGGTAAAGTATAGCGTCGAGACACTAGTCTAAAAAAGGTATAAGCTAAAAAAAGTTATTCCCCTAGATATAGTTAAAAAATAAGCGTATATAAGGATTATAAAAAATATTTTATATTATATTATAATAGCTAAATAACCCTATAAAAGTAATATACGTAGTATTTTTTATATAACTAAATTTATTTATATACTATTAATAGTATTTCTTTTACTAAATAATTTTAATATACTTTAGAATACTGCAGTAAGTCTTAACCTAAATATATAATTAAGTAGTATAAAATAAATAGAAAAAATAATTCTCCTAAACTACGCTTTTATAAAAAAAAAATAGCTTTTATAAAGATAGATAAGCGTACGCTATATCTATACAGCTATAATTATAATTATAGTTATAGTAATAGTACTTATTACTAACCTATATAGTAGTCTATATTATTAATAGTAACCTAAAATATATTTAAAAGTAAAAGTAGTAGCACTTAACTATACTATATTTATATATTAATCGAACAAATAGTGTGGCTGTAGTGGCTTGGGGCGACTAAAAGGGGTTTTAAAAAAGGAGGAGTATATATATACCTTTATTAACTATACTAAATAATTAGAATAACTCTAACTACGCTAAGTTTAAGAATAATATAATAATTATTACTTTAATAGTAGTATAGCTATAAAATATAAATAAGCTAGTAAAAAACGTATTCGTAATAATAACTAAATAAGTCTAGTCTTAAGAGTAAAAAGAGAAACTATATAAGAGGTAATTATAAAATAGTAAATATAATAGATAAATATAAATATAAATATAAAGGCATGTATATACTCCTCCTTTTTTAAAACCCCTTTTAGTTACCCTAAGCTACTACAGCTACACTATTTGTTCGGTTAATATATAAATATATAATAGAGTAAAGTATAAAATAGATAAATAGTTAGTACTAAAAAAAAATAAAAAAGTTTCTTTTTTATTATAAACTAATTAATAAGTACTATTATAACCTATTAGACCTAATCGTTACTGTTAAGCCTAAATATATAACCACCTACTAAGTGTATTTTTTAAAAAATATATTTTATTTTTTATATATAGTTTAGTAAAAGAGTAGGCTAAGTAAATATAAAAAAAAATAATTTTTATATTACTAGTTCTTTTGGCGGAGTGGTATAGTAGGTATATATTTAATAATACTAAGATTTTTTAAATTTTTAAGGTCTTTCTACGTATTAGGGATTTAATTTTTTTTTTTTTTTAGCGTTTTTTAAACGCGTCTATTTTATATAATAAAATATAAAATTCTTAAAAGTATAGGGTACTACTAAAAAATTAATATAAAACTATAAAAAACTAAAATTCGTATATAGACTATATAATATTTTTAGGTATAAATAAAATATATTACTATTTAAAGTTAAATAAGATAAAAATCTATTTCTAAATTTGACTAGCGTAGTAAACTAGGCCTAATTAGGTAATAGATTTATAATTAAATATAACTTTATTTAGTAATATATATTAGTTTAAGAATTAAAGAGCTAGTTATTAGTTCGCTTAGGAGATAAAGGATTTTTCTTAATAATTAGGTAGCCTTAAATATAAGGTTTATTTAAAAAAAAATTAGTGTCTTAGAAAGCTTATCGTGGTATATATAAACTTTATTATAAAATATTATTTTTTTAAGGCCTTTTTTATATAGTAGCTTAAACTATTATATTAATAATTATAAACTTTTTATACTTTTTCTATATAAGACTTATACTAAAAATAAATATATTTATATATATTTATATATTAATTAAACAAATACTGTAACTGTAGTAGCTCAGGGCGACTAAAAGGGGTTTTAAAAAAGGAGGAGTATATATATGCCTTTATACTTAATGTGTCGAATAAATATATTTATAAAGTTATACTAGTAGAAGCTATCTATACTATTAAGTAAAATACTTATAAATTTTATATTACGTAATAGCTCGCTGTTTATATTAGAATTTAATAATATATAAATACTACTTTTTCGACATATTAAGTATAAAGGTATGCATATACTCCTCCTTTTTTAAAACCCCTTTTAGTCGCCCTGAGCCACTACAGCTACACTATTTGTTTAATTAATATATAAATATAAATATACAAATATAAATATATAATATATATAAATACTAAATAGGTCTCTATTTTATACTTTTGTTTAATAAGATCATTAGGATCTAACCTACGTTATTATTAGTTTTATTAAATAGTTAATCTATAATCCTTTATACGTTCCCGCGTTTTATAAGTAAAAATTTTAATTATTTTACTTAGTGAAAGGAGCTATATATTACTAATTTAAATAATAGTATTAAATAAGCTTTTACTTAATATTTAAGAATTTTTTATATTGTTTATATTAAACTATTTTACGTTTTTACTAATATATATTATATGAAAAATATTAAAATATTCACCTTTTTTAAAATTTATATTCTTAAGTTTTTTAGGCTCTAAAGTAGGCTATAGAGAAATTAGACTAATATTTATATTATATAATATATAAATTTACGACTATTAGCTAACTATATTAATAGCCTATATATACACTTTTTATATAGAGTTTTACTTAACTAACTAGTTAAAAAGATAAACTAAAACTTATATTAAAGTACTTTTAAACTATTATATATATTACGCAATGTTTTTATTAATTTTTAGCTTATTAAAGTTATAGACTTATATATTAAAAATTTTTTTAAACGCTTTACCTATATATATAATCTTAATAGTATATAAAATTTTTATAAACTTTATAGCCTCTTTTTAAGAAATTGACTAATCCTTTTTTTATTTATAAAAAAAGTTTTATTAAACATAATATTACGCGTTATAATAATTTAGTTAAATATTAGTACTTATATTTTATTAATATTATATTATATATTTATATACTAATCGAACAAATAGTGTGGCTGTAGTAGCTTAGGGTAATAAAAAGGGGTTTTAAAAAAGGAGGAGTATGTGTATGCCTTTATACTTAATATGTTAAAAAAGTTTATAAATATTAAAAGCTACGTAACTAACTAAATATTTAATATAAATACGCAGATTTATTTTAAATTAATACCTATTATATTTACCTACGCGATTTCTATTTAGTAGATATACATAATAACTATAAATATATATATTATTATTTTAATTTAAATATCAATCTATTATTTAGTACTTTATAAGCTTAGATATAAAATAATAAAAATACTATTTAAATTAGCTATGAAAAACTTTATTTAGAGATTATATATTTTTAAAAATTACTATACTAATATTATAAACCGCTATAATAACTTCTATAATTTTTAGCTTAAGTTTTTTTAGTAAGTTTATACAAAGTTTTATAATAATAGTCTTATTAAAAAAAATTTTATTAATATATTTAGCGCTACTATTTAGCTTATATATATAAAGAAGTAGTATTTTAATACTTATATTAAGCTTTTTTATTTATTTTTTAAAACGCGATTTTCTATACTATAGTTAAGTAGTAATATTATTATCTTAAAAATTTTTTATAATTTTTAGTTTATACTAGATATATACCTCCAGTCTCGATAGAGACCTAAAGGTTTTAGAGTTATAATAAGATAATTAACACAGAATATTCTATTTTACTTAGTTATATACTAAGCTATTTATTTTTATTACCCTAAATCTACTAGCTATTATCCCCTTATAGTCTTTATAGCCTAATTTAAAAAATCTTTTAGTATTTAGGTCTTGCGTATCTACTATACTTTTATAATACTATATACCTACAGCTCTATAATATATCTAGAGTTATTTAATCTACTCTTATATAGAGCCTTTAAATTACTTTATTATTTTTATATAAAATCCTTATTTAACTATAAAAATCCTATAAGTTATTAGTCTTAGTAGTAGACTTACTAACATAGTAGTTATATTTAAAATAGTTATTATATACCGCCTTATACTTTAAGTATTTAATAGGTATTTAAAAGTACTAGTAATACTAGCTCCTTATTTAATCTATAAAGCGTTCTGCCTTATTATCTATACTTTAGTTAAATTTTTAGTCTTTTAGTAATAGCTGCTATAAGTATATACTATTTTTTAATTATACTAAATATATTATTATATAGCATTATACTAAAAATTATATAAGTACTACCGTTACCTTACGCTAGTTATAGAAGATTACTTATTTTAATTTTAACTTTTTTATTATTTCTTTTACTTATTTATTTAATATATATCTTTTATAGTACGTGCTATATAAGTCTATAATATAAGAGCTTATATATATATTACTAGTAGGTTATCTATTTTACAGTTTATTAGGTATATAGAAGTCTAGTACTATAATTAATAAAATTTACTATTTTATACGTTACGCTATATACTATAAATATAATATTTTTTCTTCTTTTGTTATAAATACCTACTTAGTATTAATTATAATAGTAAATACGTAAGTATAAGTTACTATAAAATAATAAATTATACTAAGCTACAATACTATTAAGTACTATTAAGTAGTTATTATATGTCTATTTTAGTACTATTTTTTCTAATTAGGCTTAGCATAGTACCTTTAAGAGCTAATTATTAAGTTCTATAGTATATATAGTACTTTTCTTCCTAATTAGGTAGTTACTAATAGTAACTTTATTATATAAAAAAAACAGATATATACCTATATAGTAAAACTTAAAAATACTTTTATAAGCTTTAAAAGTAACTTTACCTATAGACTCTATATATAAATTTATTTTAGAGTGTAGAACAGATAACTAGACTTACTTAAAGACTAGATATTTAGTCGTGTAGGCTCTAGATAACGGCCTAATAACTTTCTTTAGTTCTAAAGTTTACACGTCTAGTAACCCCCTAGGCTAAGTATATTATATATAATTATAAGTAGTAATTACTAATAACCTTAAGAATAATTACGAGTAGTTACTAATTTATAAATATATAATTAGAATATTAGCGGAGCAGTACTATATTTAGTAAAATATTTTACCCTTACTATAAGAAAGGAGTATAACTTTTAAGAGTTTAAAATTTATATTATTTATATATAGCCTTATTAGTATTATATTAAGCTAATTAGTATTTATTAAGTTTTTATTATTACGTTGTACCGCGGCTTTATAAAGCTCGCGAAGTACGTTAATTAATATAAATTTATTTATTATAGTTATTTTTAATAAATAATATTTACTACTTACGAAATCTTTTTTTAGGTATATTAAAAAATTTTTATAGAATACACTAGTATAGTTAAAATAATATTTATTTTATTTTTAAAAAATTACTTAAGCCGCGTATATACCAGAGTATTATTTATAATATCTATATTTAGTATTTAAAATATAAATATTTTATACTCGTTAAACTAAAGTATATAAAACTTTTTAATTTAAATATTTTACTTTTTAGTACTATATATCCTTAGTATTAATAGGCAGATATATTAACTATAAATAAAGCTTTTTATATACTAGTATTATATTTTATATTTATATACTAATGGAACAAAGAGTGTGGCTGTCGTAGCTCGGGGTAACTAAAAGGGGTTTTAATAAAGGAGGAGTATATATATACCTTTATAAAGTATTATATTATAAACTAAAAAATAGTAGGGTAGAGGCTTATATTTAATAAATATAAAGTTATACTTCTTAATAAGCGTTATAAGTATAAAACTTTATATTAAAAATTTTATATATAGTATAATATCTAAGCTTAAGTACTAAAGCCCGTTATTATATAAAAAAGTTTTAAATACTATATTTATATAAAATTCTTCTATAATAGTGATGTTTATTTATATAAAATTTTTTATAGAATTTCTTTTTAGCCTGTTTAAAGTATTTTTAATTATTTAAATTTTTATACTAGAGATTAAAAAACATTATATTTTAGTTTTAATAGTATAGATATTATTAAATTTTTTAAAGGATTTTAGAACGAGTAGTAATTTATTATTTATAAAATATAAAATTATATTATTATTAAAAATAGTACTTTTAAAGAGCGTATAAATATTATAATTTTATATAAAAATATATACTATTATTTTACTCTATATTTATATTTATATTTATATATTAATTAAACAAATAGTGTAGCTATAGTGGCTTAGGGCAACTAAAAGGGGTTTTAAAAAAGGAGGAGTATGTGTATACTTTTATACTTAATATATTAAAAAAGTTACTTTATTCTAATTTACTACTTATAATAAATAAAAAATTAATAACTATATATAATATAGAGCTAAAGAATTTTAGCTTATTAAACTTTTTATTTTATAAAGTATTTTTTCAAAACTTTTTTATTTATTTAGGTATATTATAAAGAGCTATAGATTTATTAAACTTAAGGTACTTATAGAGATCTTTTTTATTCTTTTTAAAAAGCGGCGTAGTATAACTAGTATAAGTATTTATTAATACTAACTATAGGTAATAGTACTTAGTAGGTTTCTAATAGTATATTTTAGGTTTATAGATATACTAGTATAATTTACCTTTATTTTTTAGCTATAGGTTACTTTTTTAATATATTAAGTATAAAGGTATATATATACTCCTTTTTTTTTTAAATTCCTTTTGGTTGCTCTAAGCTACTACAGCTACACTATTTATTTAATTAATATATAAATATATATAGCTATAAGCTATTTAATTAAAACGATAGATTTTATTTACTAAGTATTATATTTTATATTTATATATTAATCGAATAAAAAGTGTAGCTGTGGTGGCTCGGGGCGACCAAAAGGGGTGCTAAGTATTATTATTATAGGTATAAAGGCGCCCCTCGCTTAGGTGCAAGCGCTAAGACGGGTACGCTTACGCTAGTAATACTAGTATTTTAGTATATACTTTTATCTTATTCTAGGGCACCTAATAAGCTTTTTATATATAAGTTCTTATTAAATATTAATATTTAATATTTACTTTTAAGCCTTTATAATATAATTTATATATCCCTTTACGCCTATAAATAAAATACTTATAAAATAATATTTTATAATAAACTGCGTAAACGCTAGATTATAAAAAATTTATATTTTATTAATTATATAACTATAGTAAACCGATTCTCTATATTATATAAAATACTTATTAGTATAGATAAGATAGTAAAATCTTATATAAAAACTTTATTTAAGTAGGCTAGTAATAGCGCTGCCTAACAATCGGCTAGTAATAGCGCTACTTATAAATTAGTTAGGAATAGCGCTGCTTATAAATTAACTAGTAATAGCACTATTTAAAGACTAGCTAGTATTAGCACTACTAAGAAGTATAATATTTAAAAATTAATTTAGTATATACTAGCTAATAATATATTATATAATTAATTAATTAAATTACCTTTACTATTATTACCGCGATTGCCTAAAATAGTAAAGAAAATTACTTGTAAGTTTAAAGTTAATAAGTTTTATAAAAGTATAATTACTAAATTACTAAATACTTTTTATAATTTTAATACATAGTTTATAAATAGTTCTTTTATTAAAAAAACAAAAAAAAATTTTACTAATAATAAATGCTAGTAAAAAATTTTTAAAAAATAGTTACTATAAAAGTAGTTTTTATATTTTTTACTCCGTTCTACTAAATATTAGTAATAATAATAAAAATTTTAATATAATAACTATTACTAGTTAACCTTTAATATATTAGTAATTATAGTATAGTTATATAATTAACTATAAAATATTTATTAGATAAGCTAAGGCTATAAAAGCTAATATTTTATTATTTATAAAAATAGCTATTATAACTAATAAAGAGTACTTTAAAAAAAATTTAAGTATAAATATTTTATTCTAGTACGCATCCTACCTAATAAATAATTTATAAATAAGTATATTATTACTACTATCTCTTTTACTATTAACTTTTAAGTAAGTATTATAAAATACTTACAAAATTAGTTTATTATTATTTTAGAATACTTTTATTACTAAAATATATTATACGGTAACCTAAACGCGGCTAAATAAATAATTAAACTTATAAAATAGTTAAATATAAAAGTATAAAAACTATAATATACTATTAAGATAAATATAGTATAATTAGAACTGTAAATTTAGTAGTAAAAATAAAATTTTAATAATATCTTTTAGTTAGTTATTTATATTTATTAAAAGTATAATAGCGTAAGAAATAATACGCGTATTTTATAAAAGAAGTTAAATATTAAATAGTAGTACTAACTAACCGCCAATAAAACTCTTAGTAAAGTAATATAATATAGTAATAAATATAAGTAATATTTTATTATAGTAATTTAAGAAGCGCGTAAACTATAAATTAAACTAAAATATTTAAAGTTATTAGTAAAAGTTTTTTATAATATTATAGCTAACAATAAACCCTTTAAGAAAAAAAAAATATAAAAAGTATAATAAAAATAAAAAGTAAAAAATAATACTATATAAATTATTATAAAATTTTATATTTTTAAACTTATTTAATAATAATAGTAGTAATAGTTTTAGTAAATCTAATAGCTCTTTTTATTATAGTAATATAGAGTTAATATTATTTAATAAAGTCTATTTTATATTTTATAAGAATTAATAGTAACGCGGCGGTATACTAGTATTAATAATTAGTATTATTACTTTTAAAAAAACGCGTCGTTTAAATAATAAATAAAAAAATATTAATAAGTTTAGCAGCGCTGCTAATAAATAAGAATTTAAATATATAAATTAAAAATATAGAGACGAAGTTTTAGTAATTATATAAGCTTTTTCTTAATAAGTAGTTTAAAATTAAGTACTTTTATTAAATATATAAAAATTACGCGCTTATTTATATGTATAATTATACTATTATAATATTAAATAACCTATATTAGAGTATATAAGAACTATATAATAATTTATAAAAAATATTTAGTTTAATTAATTAATAACTTACTATACTTATAGAATTTAATTTTAGTAAGTTATAGTAATATAATAATAAACTCTTTGTAAACAGTTACCGCGTTTTAAAAATAAAGTAATATAAGTATACTTAAAACTTATTTTAATAAAGTTTAAAGCTATAACTAATTTTAACTTATATTTAAAAGCTATTATAATAAGTATAGTCTTAGTAAATAAAATTTAAATATAATTTATTTAGCGACTATTTTAATATAAAACTTTTAAAAATATTATTTATAAAAAGTCTAAAAAAAAGAATAGTAAGAATAAAAACGATAAAAAATTTATATAGGCTAGTACTTTTATTAGTAGATAACTTAACTTTAATAATAGATATAATTTTACTTTTAACTTAAATTATTATTTATTAAAAGAGTTCTGTATAGTCTAAACTAAAAAAGTATATATTTATTATTTAAAACCTAGTTATATACTTAATTAAAATTAATTTAACTTCTATAAAAAGGGCCTTATAATTCTAGTACCTACTAAAAAGCTTTAAATAATAGATATTTAAAATATAAATACTAATAACGCCTATAATAGCAATTATAATACTAGATATTAAGGAAAAATATAATTTTTAAAAATAGTTATTTTTAGAGACTCTCGTCTATATATAAAAAGGAAATTATTAATATTTTTTAGTATTATTTTATAATAAAGTAATATACGTTAATAAGTTAATTAAATCTATAATTATTTTTTATTTTATTAGGTAATATTTACTATATAGCTTATAGTTTATAAAAATTACTTATTACTATTATAGTATACGGCGTAATAGATTATTTATTTAATTATAATAAAAATTTATTAAATAAGTTACTATATAGCGCTTAAATAAAACTAAATATATAAGTTAATATATTTAATAAAATATTAATTACTACGCGCGTTTTTCTAGATAATAGTTATACTAAATAGATTATTAATACTAATTTTATATATTGGTATACTAATCGAACAAATAGTGTGGCTGTGGTAGCTCGGGGCGACTAAAAGGGGTTTCAAAAAAGGAGGAGTATGTGTATGCCTTTATAATACTAATTTTATATATATTTATAAGTTTTAGACGATTACAGCGCAAAGCCCTATTATTTTAAAATTTACTAATAGTAATATTATAGGTAAGATAATATATATTGCTAAAATATATATAGTAATTAAAAAATATATTAATAAAAACTAATACTAAATTATAAATATTATTAGTTATAATATAATAGTTAAATAACTATAGCTTAAGACTTATAACCCCTTATATAAGTAAAGTAAAAGAATTATAGTATTTAAATTAGACTATTATTATAGTAACTATTTATACTAGTTTTTATTAATTAAAATAATATATAACCGGTATAGTAATAGTTACGCTAAAATATTTAAACTAAAAAATAAAAATAGTATTAATATAGTAATAATTGTAATTAAAACTACTATAAAATTAGTTTATTATAACTTAGATTTTATTATTTAAATAATATTAAAAGACTAGGTATATTTTAAAATAAGTAATAACGTAAATAATGCTTAATATATTTATATAATTTTTATAAAAACTAAATAGGTTACTACTACAGCTATATAAGCTGACTTTAATAAATTTTATTTAAAACTTAATTAACTACACCCTATAATTAATAAAATTAAATAAAAATTACTAAAATAATTTTACTATATTACTAATTTATAAAATTTTAAAAAGACTACTAAGCTACTCCTACGTTAACTAGGCGTTAACTATAAAATATACTTAAAAGAAAGTAGCTAACTAACTACGTAATACTATTTTAGAGTATTATATAAAAAAACTAAAGTAATTAAAACCTATATATAGATTAAAATAGTAAAAAAATATATTTATAAAAGTAATTTTTTATTTACTACTCTACTACTAGTTATTAAAAAACGCGGAGGAGGTATCTATATATATATTAATTATTATTATTTTAACAAAATTATAATTAAAAATTATAATATTTTACTAAAATTAAAAAAGACGCTTATTTATATAAATAAAATACGCGTTTTCTTTAAGTTTAATATTATTATAGTGTTTAATAAAATCTAAATTAAAAAATTTAGTAAGTATAAGACTACTGTTTTTATATAATTTAGTCTATTTAAATATATAATTATACTTTTTAGACTATATATCGCCCTAAATACCTTTTAATAATATACTAATTAGTTATTACGCGAGTATTTATATAATTTTTATTTAGTTTATTTTAATAATATTATTATTTTTAGCGAAAATAATTAGGACTATAAGTAGTATTCTTTTAAGATATTATATAAACTTTATAAAATAGGGCTATACTTTAATATTAATAAATATATATATTTAGTTTAATATATTAGTTATTTTAATATAATACTATTTGTAAATAAACTAAATATAGACTTAGCTAAAGTTAAAGCTATTATAGAGTAGTAGTAACTTAAAATAATTAAAAATATTTAAATATTTATTAGATTTATAAACTTTTACTAGTAATTTATATACTACTTTTTTTAGCTTCTAAAACTACTAATTAAGTTAATACGTAGTACTATAAAAAGGGTTATATTAATATTTACTAATAAAGAAACTTTTCAGTAGCTTAAATACGCCTATATTAATACTCTAATATTTATTTATTTTAATTCTAATATACGTACGATTATAGAGACTAATATATTTAATTAGATTTTTACTAGTATACTTTTTTAATATAAAAATAACGTCCTATAGCCTATTACTTTTTTTTTAATAAAAATAAAACTTATAGAGTTTAACTACTCTATTTATAATAAAAAATTTATAGTAATTATCTATACTTTTAAAAATTATTAAGTTAAGCTTACTAGTATACTTAACTTTACAAAGGTATTCTCTAATTATAAAGCTTTAGAATATTTTATAATAACTAAATAGTTAAATTACTAGTAAGCCTAATAGGCTAAGTTTTTATTAGAATTTAATTTTATAATTAAATATAGATCCGGTAAAAAAGATATAAAGTCTAATATATTAATATAATAATCTAAAAATAATTTTATAAATATATATAATAATTAAATATAGTATTGATAGTAAATACTATTATTTTTTAAATAATTTATATTACCTATATAGGCTATATATATTAGTAGCTCCTAATACGCTATATATTTAACTAAAATTTTAATAAATATAATAAAATTAAATACTATAAACTTATTTTTATAGGTTTATAAAATTAATAAAAAGCTATTTATTACTAATAGTTAAGATAAGAACGCTATTTTAAAACTTTATAATAGTTATAAGAATGCTAATAATATAGACCTATTAGGGCTGCTTAAAATAATTAGTTTTTATAATAATATTGTTAAAGCTATAATTAATACTATAATAAGCGGCGTATATTATATACTTTATTAATTTTATTATAAGTAAAATATTTATATTAAGTTATAAAACTACTATCTTAATAATAACTTATTATATATTAATAGTAAGGTTTTTATTTTATATAATAAGAAACTTTATATATATATTAAATAACTATATTATAATAACTACGCTGCTAAATATAATAATAAGTATAAAATATACGCGTAACTATTATAATACTATTATTAGCTACGCTATATAAACAGCGTTATATAATATATATATAACTATTTTACCTACGCTAAGGTAAAATTAAAATATAAAAGTAAGTATAGCTTATTATACTCTTTATTTATACTAGATATATATTAGATAAGCGTATTTTTTAATTTTATTATATTATTACCTAAGAGCTACTATAATAGTTATAATTATAAATATATTGTAATTTTAGTTAATTAACTATTTAAAAAAGAAAGTTTATACTATTAACGTCTTTTAATACTAAAACTTATATTTAGGCTTTTATTAAGTACGTCTAGCGTAAAGAAAGTTATTTATTAGAATTTATAACTAATTATAGTATATAATTTACGTTTTAGTTTTAAAAATAATTATATAAAAGAGTTAATATAATACTAAAGTTATTAATAGCCTTCTACCTAAAAATAGATAAATACATAAAAATTACTAATTAAGTATTAAAAGCCTATTTACGCTATATTATTAATTATAAATAAAATAACTAAATAAAGTTATTACTTATTATAGAGTTTAAAGTAAATAGTAGTTTTATATTAATAAGTATAATATTATATAAAGCTATAAAAAAATACTTATTTTATATAGGTACTAAACCTCCTAGTATATTACTAAAGGGGTAAAAAGTATTACGCAATATATAAGCTATAAATAAACTTTTTATATATATAAATTATATATAAAGGTATATATATACTCCTCCTTTTTTAAAACCCCTTTAAGTCGCCCTAAGCCACTACAGCCACACTATTTGTTCGATTAATATATAAATATAAAATATATAAATTATATAAAATAATAATTATATTTAGTACTAACGTAGGCATAGATAAAAATAAAAGAATATATTAATAACTAATAACTACTAGCTCTAAAGATCTACGTAAGTAACTAAATTATATTTAATATATTTTTTCGATCTAGCCTTACCTGAATTTTTTGACACATTAAGTATAAAGGCATATATATACACCTCCTTTTTTAAAACCCCTTTTAGTCGCCTTAAGCTACTACAGCTACACTATTTGTTTGATTAGTATATAAATATATAAATATATATTTAATATATATAATATCTATATATATTACTCTAAAGGACTAAAAAGTAAAAATTTTAAATTATTTAAAATTATAAATATTTATAAAAGGTAACTAAATAATTACTATAATATATACTAAACCTTTAAATTTAATTTTATTAGTTATACTATACTTAAAGACGTCTATCTATAGTTTTACCTATAATTATTTTATTTATAAAATATAACACTGCTACTAGGGCAGCGGTAAAAGCTCTAAAAACTAATTATTATAAAAAAAAACCTACTCGTTTATAATATTAAAGTAATACTAAATTATAAAATTAATAAATATATAATTAACTCTAATACGAGCCGTAAAGGCCTATTAAAGTTTTTTATTAAGTAGGAATACTTTAATAACCCTAATTAGTAACTTTATTTTAATATTATAGGCTATTAAAAATACTTTATAAAGTATTATTAACGTTACCTATAGACACTTTAATAATTAAGTATATTTTTTTTAAACGCTTATAATATATAAATAGTTACTATTTAGCTTATTATAAATAAATAACTAACTAAAATAAATAATAGATAAATAGGTAATACATAATTAATAACTAATATAATATAGTTAGTAAATAAGTAGTATAATAAAATTATAAAAATAATATAATTTAGTATAAAGGACTCTTCTAAAGGTATAGGTAGTAAATAAAAAAAGCTATACTTACCTATTATACTTTATAACTCTAATAGTTAAGTTATAGATAAAAATAGTTTTATAGTTTACTATTTAAGTAGTTACGTATTTTATTACTCTAATAAAAATATTTTACTTTTATAAGTATCTAACTCCGCCCTACTATACAAAAGTTAAAAATAGATAAAATTAATTATAAAATTTTAAAAATAAAACTTCTTAAAAGGAAAAATAGTATTATAAGTATAAAGGTGTTCTTTAAGTATAAATACTAAAACGGGTATACCCGCACTAGTAATACTAGTATTTTAATATATACTTTTACCTTATTTTAAAATATCTAGTAAGCTCTATATACGTAAATTCTTATTAAATATTAATATTTAATATCTACTTTTAAGCCTCCGTAATAATTATAAAGATTTTAAAACTATTAAAAAAATAATTTAGTAACTCTATATTATAATACTACTTAAAAAAATCCTTCTAATTTCTATTAAAAAGAGATTTTTACTTTTAAATATTGATTTTTAGACTTAAGTTATATATATCTCTTTTACCTAATTAGGTACTAATTTTTTATTTATACTAGTAAATAAGTAAGGAATAGCTAGCTTATTTTAAATATTACTAAGCTTATATACCTGTATTTTTATATAAAAAGCTTTTTATATATAATATTATAGCTTAGGAACTATTCTTGTATATATTTTTTTTTTAATTAGTATAGTATTATTATTATATACTATTCTTAGCTATTATATTAGTAGTAAAGAGCTTTTATTTGAAAAAATAAATAATTAAGTAAGTAAAAAAAAATATTTTATAGTATAGTATATTTAAGTAGCGCTTATAAGCTTTAATGCTACTATTATCTTAATTTAGCTCTAGATATTTATTACTTAGTTTATTTTAGTAGTATATTTAATTTAATACACTCTTAAGCAGCAGTATAATAGACTTATTTATTTTTTTATAATTTATTTTTATTACGTTTTACCCTGCCTATTAATATTATAAACTAATAACGTTATTGTAGATTTATTATATAATTTAAAATAATATTTTTTTACCTAATTCTGCGTAAGCCTTTATAGTATCTATTAAAATCTTTACAAAAATAATAATACTATAAAGGCCTACTAAAGTAAGTTATATATATACCTAATATACCTAGCAGTTTTATAAAATAAGAGAAGCTATATTTATTATTATTAGTACCTACGCCGCCTATAAATAAAAAAAGAAAAATATTTACTATTTAGTTAGCAACGCCTACTAGTTAAGAATAAAAATATACTTAGTATTACTTAGCCCTATAGTAACGCGTTACTTAATTAAAAATATTTTAAATTTTAAGCGCGTACTCTTAAACGCGTATTATTTTATTTATTTAGTTTTAATATTATTTAAAACTTACTATAAGTTCTTTATACTATTTACCCTCTTTTATTTTTTATATATACTTTATAGTCTTTGCCTAAGTAAAGAAGCTCTTTTTTATATATTAGTTCTTCTAGTAGTATACGCTAAGTATATAACTAAATATATAAAAAATAATAGACTTTTACTCCTTAATTTAGCTAATAGCTATTTTAGGTACTATCTTAATAAGTTACTTATAGAAGGATTTATTAATTACTAAAATATTATAAACTATTTTTAGGGCTAGGGTTATAGTATTACTATATAGTATTTATATAATATTATTAATAAAAAACGCGTCTATAATAAAGATAGGTAATAAGTTTTATTAGTAGCTTAAGGCATAACGGCAGTAATAATAATAGTATAAAATAATTTAAAAAAAACTAAATAGATATTTAGCAGAACTTTAAAAAGTAAAAGATAATATAATATAAAATATAGGTAAATAGCTAAACTTACTTTAAAGGCTAGATATTTTATTATAAATACTAAATAACCGTCTAATAACTCTATTAGTCCTAAAATTTATATACCTAGTAATATCTAATCGCCTTATATATAATTATAAGTAGTAATTACTAATAATTTTTAAAATAATTACGAGTAGTTACTAATCTATAAATATAAATTAGAGTATAAGTATTATTATATTTAGTAGGGCACTATAACCCTCGCTAAAAGGAAAAAGTATAACTTTTAAAAGTTTAAAATTTATACTACTTATATATAGCCTTATTAGTATTATATAAGCTATTTAGTATTTATTAAGTTTTTATTATAATATTATACCGCGGCTTTATAAAGCTCGCGAAGTACGTTAAATAATTTAATTTAATAATTTTTATATATAATAATTCTAGTATTATAGTTATAATAAATTTTTATAATTTTTACTCTAAACGCTTTTATAACACGTAGAAGCTTTAGTATTAATAAAAATTAATAAAATTATTAATACTTTTAAGGTTATAGTTAATATAATTTTAAATACTATAAAGCATATACTATATTTTAAGTTAGCCAGCTCACGAAATTAGTAAAATAGATATTATAAAATAAAAATAATAACATAGTTTTAGTTATTATAACGTTTAAAAAATTATTAGTAGTAAGAAGTACTAAGCGTTTCATAGCTAAAAATATATATTATTATTAGTATATAGATAAAGTAATGCTTACTAAATTTATAAATCTAAAAGGTTTAATTAAAATAAGGGGTTAAAGAATTAATTAGAGTTTTAAAAATACAATTATTAATAATTAGGTACCTAGATAGAATTTTTTTTTATTTTTTTAAAATACTAGGCTTATTATTATAGAAGAAAAATAAGCTAAATATTACTAGTTTTTAAGATTAAGGAATTAAAACTATTTATATAAAAGAAAGTACTAAAGAGCTATATTATATATATATAAAGAAAAAATAATTTTTTTGTCCTAAAGAGCTTTATAACCTAATAATATAAACTTAGAGGTATCTTTCTACAATAGTTAGTAATAGAGTTAATTATATATTTATTATATTTATATATTAATTAAATTAAAGAGTGTAACTGTAGTGGCTGTATAGGTAACTAAAAGGGCTTTTAAAAAAAAAGAGTATGTATATACTTTTATTAATATATTTATTAATTTTATAATTTAGTGTTCATTTAATATTATACAATAGTAAGTCTGTTTTTATATATATTTATATATTAATTAAATAAAAGGGTGTAGCTATAGTAGCTGTATGAACGACTAAAAGAGGTTTTAAAAAAAAAGTAGTATATATACATCTCTTTATACTTAATACATTAAAAAAGTTAGATAAGGCTAAATTTAAAAAAAAAAATAGCGCCGCGCTAGTATATTAGTGTGTTTAGTATATAGCGCGCCCCCTTTTTTTTTTTTTTTTTTTTAAAAAAATAAGCCTTTAATTAAGGCTACCTAACTATTTAAGGAAAGTGTTTTATCTTCTAAGTAAACTAACAACCGGCTCTTTAAGTAACTAACTAATATATATTTTAGGTTATATTACTAAATAGTTATATTAAATTACTAGTTTATTACCTAATTAGGCCTAGTTCGCTACGCTAAGCCTATTTAGGAATAGATTTTTATCTTATCTAACTTTAGATAGTAATTTAGCCTAAAATACCTTTAAATATAACATATTTTATACTAAAGATTTTAGCTTCCCGTAGCCTTATATTAATTCCTTAGTAGTATCCCGTACTTCTAAAAACTCTACCTTTTTACTAGTAAAGTAGGCGTATATAAAAAATGCTTATAATAAAGAGAGGAATTAAACCTCTAATATATAAATAAC
The DNA here is from genome assembly GCA_030770415.1 of Pleoardoris graminearum. Taxonomy (NCBI): domain Eukaryota; kingdom Fungi; phylum Ascomycota; class Dothideomycetes; order Pleosporales; family Didymosphaeriaceae; genus Pleoardoris; species Pleoardoris graminearum. The sequence goes on from JASEKS010000168.1 coordinate 44,603, forward strand.
AACAAAAATTCGAAAAATTTCGAGAAGCTAACACATTTCTAGGCACTTGCCTATTATACTACCCTACCGCGCCCCCTTTAAAAAAATATTAAATTATAAAAGTTTAATATAAAAAGTCTAGTATAGATACTATATTTAGTGAAAAAGATATATAGGTAGTAATAACTATTACTACCTATATATTTCTCTATTCTTATAGTAAACAGGTTAGCTAAATATTTATTAAAAAAATACTTACTAAAACATTATCTTTTAATACTTTTTTTACTTTTATACTTACTAAAATATTTTTTAAAGCTTTTACTCCTATTACACTCTTTTTAGTAGATACTATACTTATTTAAATTAATTTTAATAGGCCTATTATACTAAATATATAAACTATTTCTACTATATCCTAACTATAGGGTAATAAAATTTAATAAAAAAATTTTTTAATACTACTAAGTACCCTATAACCCTAGTAATTACTAAATTTTATAAAAGTACTATTTATTAATACTAGAAAATCCTAAATAATAAGGCGTGCAGTAATAAGGTAAATAATAATAAAATAAATAGTAACTAAATTAACGAAATCGTAATACTATTAATAATAAAAATAATAAAATATAAAAGTTTAAAGTTAGTTATAGTAGTCTCTATTAAGATAAAAGTAATAAAAATAAAAATAATAGTACTATATTAGTTATAAAAGACAAAGAGTTAGGATATTAATATTAGTTTTATAATAAAACTACGTAGTTTAGGGTACGTAGCGTAGCTATATAAAATATTACTAGGCGTATTAGTAGTAAAAGTAAAGGCGTTCTTAGCGTAAAGCCTATAGGGTAATAGGAAAAAAATATAAAAATATTAGAAGTAAATAATATTTAAAAGTAACAGGGGGGCCTATATATAGTTTCTTTAGTATATAGGCTGGGTAAGTAGGCTAGTAGGTATACGGGTGCTTAGTATTATAGTTAATTATCTTTATAGATAAAAAAAATGTTATAATTATAAATAAAAATATTAATTATTATTAAACGCTACACTACTTATATATATATAAATAGAGTAAAAAGTAATAGAAATAAATACAACCTCTATTTTATATAAAATTAAAGTTAAAAAAGTAACTAATAGATTATAATAGTAGTTATCAGTTATTTTTTTATAGTAATTAGTTTTATAGCTCTAACTACTACTTTAGTAGTAGTATTATATTTTATAAGTAAAATAATTATAGGTAGAATTATAAATAAATATTTTTAAGTATAGTATAATTAGTAAAATTAAGTTTAAAAATATAGCCTATACTATAGTAGTTATTTAATTAATTATTATAAATATCTACACTATTAAATAGTTTACGATTTTTACTTTTTGGTCCTTTAGAGTAACGTATATAGATATTATATATATTAAATATAATTTAGTTACCTATATATATTTATATATTAATCGAACAAATAGTGTAGCTGTAGTAGCTTAGAGTAACTAAAAGAGGTTTTAAAAAAGGAGGAGTATGTATATACCTTTATACTTTATGTGTTAAAAAAGTAATTTAGTTACCTATATAGATCTATAGAGCCGGTAGTTATTAGTTATTAATATAATTTTTTATTTTTACCTATACCTATATTAGTACTAGGTATAATTATTATCTTATATAGTTTATATATAAAAAAAGTGTATATACAGCTTACGTATTATGTATTTTTTATTATATCTTTAGTAGTAAATTAAAAGGTTTAGTACTTATATATAGTAAATAGTTTTCTACAGCTTTAAATAGTAATATATTTATTAATATAATACTATTATTTACTCTAAAGTTTATAATAGGTAATAACTTAAACTAGCTATTTTACTTTTAAATAATAAAATAGTATAAGTAAAATTTTAATCCTTAATTAGTAATTTTTATTTATTTATTTATTCTTAAATAGAAAGCTGTAGATAATTTTAGTATTATATTAACTATTTTATATAATTATTTTTAAAACTAAAACGTAAATTACGTACTATAGTTAATTATAACTATTAATAGATATTCTTTTTTACGCTAAACGTACTTTTTTTTTTTTTTTTTTTTTTAAATAAGCCTTTTAATTAAGGCTACCTAACTATTTTAAGAAAAATCTTTTATTCTTTAAGCGAACTAACAACCGGCTCTTTAATTCCAAAATTAATATATTTTAGGTTATATTACTAAATTAAGTTATATTAAACTATAAATCTATTATCTAATTAGGCCTAGTTCGCTACGCTAAGCCTATTTAGGAATCAATTTTTATTTTATCTAATTTTAGGTAGTAATTTAGCCTAAAATATCTCTAAATATAATAGGAATTTTCGGCTTCTCTATAGTTTTATATTAATTCCTTAGCAGTACCCTACACTTTTAAAAATTTTACTTTTTACTAGTAAAGTAGGCGCGCTTAAAAAAGCGCTGTAATAAAAAAAGAAATTAAACCTTTAATATGCAAGAAGACTTTAAAAATTTAAAAAATCTTAGTATTTCTGGGTATATACTTTTACTATGCCACCCCGCCCTAAACGTACTTAATAAATACCTAAATATAAGCTTTAGTATTAAGAGATATTAAAGGTATAAACTATTTTTTATAGTTATTTAATTATAACTATAATATATCTATAATTATAATTATTATAGTAGCTTTTAGGTAGTAGGGTAGTATAGTAGGTAAGTGCCTAGAAATATTTAGATTTATAAAATTTTTTAAATTTTTATTATTATTTCTTATATTAATGGTTTAATTTCTCTCTTTATTATAGTATTCTTTAAATACGTTTACTTTACTAGTAAAAAGTAAAATTTTTAGAAATATAAAGTACTGCTAAAAAATTAATATAAAACTATAAAAAGCTAAAATTTTTATATAAAATACGTTATATCTAAAGGTATAGGTAAAATATTTAGGCTAAAAATTGCTATCTAAAGTTAGATAAGATAAAAACCTATACCTAAATAGGCCTAGCGTAGTAAACTAGTCCTAATTAGATAATAGATTAGTAGTTTAGTATAACTATTTAGTAATATAATAACCTATAAAATCTAAAAATTAAAGAGCTAGTTCTAGTTTATTTAGGAGATAAAGCACATTGCTTAAATAGTTAGGTAGCCTTAATATAAAAGGCTTTTTTGTTTTTTTTTTTAAAAAAAGTAGCTTTTAGGTAGTAGCGTAATAAAGTTAATAAATATACTTATCTAATATATATCTAGTGTAGATAAAAGGTATTATAAGCTATACTTATTTTTATATTTTAATTTTACCCTAGTATAGGTAAAATAGTTATATATATATTACGCAACGCTGTCTATATAGTATAAGTAGTAATAGTATTATAATAACATTAAGTATAAAGGCATACACATACTCCTCCTTTTTTAAAACCCCTTTTAGTCGCCTATACAGCCACCACAGCCACACCCTTTTATTTAATTAATATACAAATATATAGTATTATAATAATTATATATATATTTTATACTTAATATTATATTACGTAGCGCGATTATTTTAATATAATTATATAATATAAATATAGAACTCCTTGTTATATATATTTATATACTAATTGAACAAATAGTGTGGCTGTGGTGGCTCGGGGCGACTAAAAGGGGTTTTAAAAAAAGGAGGAGTATGTGTATGCCTTTATACTTAATATGTTGAAAAATTCCTTGTTATATAATATAAAAACCTTACGACTATTATAAAAATTTAAAATAATATTTTTATTATAACTATTAAAAATAAATAGTCCTTTACTAACTTAATAGACCTATTATAATAAGCTTATAGTATTTTATTCTATTATATCTATTAAGATTTTAGTTAAATATATAGTATAGTAAGAGCTATTATTATAGTTAGCGTATACGGATTATTTAAATTACTTAAAAAGTAATAGTAGTTACTATTAATACTATATATAGTTATTATATGTATTTACAGAGACGTTTTTAGTTTATTATATTAGTATATTAAAAGGAAAATAGAGGTATATATATACTCCTCCTTTTTTAAAACCCTTTATAGTCGCCCTAAGCTATTACAGCTACACTATTTGTTCGATAAATATATAAATATATAGTATAATATACTTTATATATTTTATTACCGGGCCTGTATTTAATTAGAAACTTAAATTTTAATAAAAACTTAGTTTATTAAACTTATTAATAATTTAACTATTTTATTATTATAAAGTATTATAAAGTACTATAATTAGAAAATACCTCTACAGAGTTAAGTATACTAGTAAACTTAAGGCTCTATTTTTTAAAAGCTTAAATAATTATTCTAAGTTTTTTATTATAAATACAGTACTTAAGCTCTATAAATTTTATTTTTATAAAAAAAAATAATAGGCTATAAGACGTTATTTGTATACTAAGAAAGGATACTAATAATAATTTAATTAGACGTATTAGTTTCTTTAATTATACGTATATTTAAATTAAAATAAAAAAGTATTAGAGTATTAATAAAGGCGTATATAAACTATTTAAAGGCCTCTTTAGTAATTAGTATTAATATAATATTTCTTATAATACTACGTATTAACTTAATTAGCAATTATATAACTTAAGAGAAGTAGTATATAAGTTATTAATAAAAGTTTATAAAACTAATAAATACTTATATATTTTTAACAGTTTTAGGGCGTTGCTATTTTAAAATAGTTTTAATTTTAGCTAGGTTTATTTTTAGCCTATCTATAATTAGTATTATATTAAGGTAACTAATACGTTAAACTAAAAACTTATATTTATTAATATTAAAATATAGTCCTACTTTACAAAGTTTATATAGTATTTTAAGACACATTAAGTATAAAGGTATATACATACTCCTCATTTTTTAAACTCCCTTTTGGGTCGCCCTAAGCCACTATAGCTACACTTTTTATTCGATTAATATATATATATATAAATATATATATATATATATATATAGTATTTTAAAGTAATACTACTTATAATTTTTATTATTCTCGCTAAAAATAATAATATTATTAAAATAAGCTAAATAAAAGTTATTTAAATACTTATATAATAACTAATTAATATATATAGTAACTAGACGATGCTTATATTTAAAGTAAAAGGTAAATTAATACTATTTATTAAATAAAACGATTAAGATTAAGTATATATATAATAGGCAAGTAATTAAGTAATCTAGCTATATATATATTTATATATTAATTAAATAAAAAAGTGTAGCTGTGGTGGCTCGGGGCGACCCAAAAGAGGGTTTAAAAAAGAAGGAGTATATATATACCTTTATTTTAGTTATATAATTAACTTATAATTAGAGAGGGTATATAAGTTTTAATATTATAATATATTTTCTAAATAAGCTATATATTAGTAGTATAAAGGTATACACATACTCCTCCTTTTTTATAACCCCTTTTAGTGGCCCTAAGCTACTATGGCCACACTATTTATTTAATTAGTATATAAATATATATAAATATATATATATATATATATATATATATATATTAATAATAAGCCTATCTAAAACTTTATTAAAGTAAATCTTATTTTAATATATATATATTTATATATTAATTAAATAAAAGGGTGTGGCTATAGTAGCTATATAGGCGACTAAAAGAGGTTTTAAAAAAGAAGGAGTATATATATACCTTTATACTTAGTATATTAAAAAAGTTAGGTAAGTCTAAGTTAAAAAAAGAATAGTGTCGCGCTAGCGTATTTAGCGTACCCCTCTAAAAAAAGTTAAATTAAAAAATTTAATATAAAAACTCTAGTATAGATATTATATTTTTTAAAAAAAAATATATATAGGTAGTAACTATTACTACTACCTGCATATCACTTCTCTATTTTTATAGTTAATATAGTTAAATATTTATTAAATAAAGAAAAATATTTACTAAGATATTATTCTCCTTCTTTAAAAGTCCTAATACTACTCCTCTTATTAATACTAATAATAAAATAATTTTAATTAATCTTAAGGCTTCTAAAATAGTATCTAATATAGTCTCTTAAGCTATTTTTATAATATTTATCTACTTTACCGGTAATAAAAATACAACTCTAGTAAATACTTACTAGTATAAGTATTTTATTTATCTAAAGGTAGCTAACTTTATTTATTTAGTAACCTACGGAGAAGTTAATTATAATTTATTAAATTCTAAAATTATAGTTATATTTAACTATAAGTATAGCCCTATAGATAAGATAGTAGCCCTAGTAATTAAAAAAGTAGTTAAGGTATTAAACGTTAAGTTAGCAGTATTAGTAGTTATAAAAAAATTATTAATAGGGGTATATAGAGATACGGTAAAAATAAAAAAAATAAAATAATATAATATATAGTTTAGAGTAGAGTTAATAAATAAAATAAGTATTTTATAAATATAGTAGGTGTTTTTTAGTATAAGAGATATAAAGGCGAGGGCGAAAGTAGTAGTAGTAGTAGTAATAAAAACGTAGTTAGCGTAAACACAGAGCCTATAGGGCGATAGGTAAAAAATAATAAAACTTTTATAGAGATACTAGATAGTTAATATTTAAAAGTAATAGAGGGCCTATATATAATTTCGGTGTATAGGCTAGGTAGGTAGACTAGTAAGTATATAGGTATTTAGTATCGCAGTTATCTCTATAGGTAAAAAAGGATTTATTATTATAACTAAAAATATTAATTATTATTAAACGCTATACTACCTATATGTGTATAGTCGGAGTAAAAAATAATAAAAATAAATATAACCTCTATTTTATTATATAAAAATAAAGTTAAAAAAGTAACTAACAGGTTATAATAGTAGTTATTAGCTATTTTATTTTAATAATATTTAGCTGCAACGCTTACTATATACTTAATTTTTTTATTAGATTTTTTCTTATAGATTTAGATACTATTAATTTTTATAATAGGTTTATAGTTTTTAGTAATTTACTTAGCTAATGATTTATATTAGTTTATTTTATTAGTATATTTTAAATAAGACTTATTTTTTATATTATTCTATAATTAGCTATTTTTTTTTTTTTAATTATGTCTTCCGAACTTAGTAAGTAGGTAAAATTATAAGTATAGTAAATAGGTAGTAAATTATATACATAAAAATAGTTCTATTACGCTGGTTAGGTATAATAGCTATATAATTTTTTTTTTTATAATAATATTTACTATAGTAAGTAACGCTGCTATTATTATTATTTTTTACTTATTTAAGTACTACTAATTAATTATAAAGTACTTTTATACGTTTTAGTATTTATTTTTTTTATTTATAACTAGTAGTACTAAAGTAGTAGTAACTATAGCTATAACTAGTCTTTTAAGGGCGCTCCTCCTTTTAATTTTTTTAAATTAAATAATAATATACTTTTCGACACTAAGTATAAAGGCATATATATACTACTCCTTTTTTAAAACCCCTATTAGTTATCCTAAGCCACCACAGCTACACTATTTGTTCGATTAATATATAAATATATATATATATTAAATAATAATAATAATAATTCTCTAGCCTTAGATAATAATAAAAAAAAGTATAATAGAAATATTTAAATAATTATTAAAAGTAAAAATAAGCTACCTTCTAAGTCTAGTAAGTAGTTTATTTTATAGGGGGGGACAGTAAAAAAAATAAATTAAAAAAGTTACTTTTTTAAAATAATATAACTTTGTAGTTATAAGGCCTAAAAATATAAAAATAATATTATTTTAAAAAGAAAGACTAGCAGATTTAATTTACCTTATTAGGGACTATTTACTAAGAGGTTTAAAAGTAAAAAAAAATTAGTAAATATAATAATATTATAGGGCCCTATTTTAAACTATAATAACTTTTTATTTAAGCTGTAAAATTTGCTTATTTTTATATATATAATAATAGATACTAAGTTATATTTGTATATTATATATTTTTATATACTTATATAATTATATATAAAAGTCACTTTTTTATATTTTTAATAATACACTAGTAAATAATAAATTACTAATATTTAGTATAGTAGCCTTTAGTTTCTATAACTATTTTATAATAGTTAGGGAGTAATATAATATAATTACTAATAACTTTTTAAGGTATTTTATTTTACTTTTTTATAGTAACTTTTTTAAAGGTCTTTATATTTTATAAACTAGATTTTACTCCTAAAGTAGCCTTTTTATTTTTAATTAGTTCTAATTTTAATAAATTTTATATATTTTTTATAGGGGCTAAATTAGGACTATAGGCTAGGTAAAAAAATAAAGTAATATTTTTATTTTTAAACTCATTTAAAATATTTATTATTTTATAAATAGGGACGTTGTCTTATTAAAATTACTAACTTAAATTAATATTAATATAAAGATTATAATTATAATATAATATATATATATATATATATTATTAATAAATAAAAGAGTAGAAAAACTTTATAAAACTAACCCCTTTTTATAAGTAGTTTAACTTTAGATATAAGAACTTTATTTATATAATCCTTACTAGTATAAGAAGTAAAAAAATAAGGTGTTTTAATAAATACTAAATTATTCTTACTTTTTACTTAAATTATATCCTAAACTTATAGGGTAATATCGTAACCTATAAAATAATTAATATAATTAATATTAAAAAATTAACACTATAGACTAAAAATAGATAAAAAGTTATATATTTTAATATTTTAAAAAATAAAAATAACTTATTTTATAATTAGTTAGTAGCTACTTTTTTTTAATTTTATTATTACCCTTTTTTTTATAATTTTTTTTTTAGTTCTACCCCTTCGTATTATTAACTTATTAGAAAATATAATATTTTTTAAATTTATATTTTTTTAATTTTTTATAGTCTCTTTAGCGTATTTTACTCTTTTTTTAGTATTTTTGTTATTAATTATTAGTTTTTTTTTACTTATATTAATTTTATATTCCTCCTCTTTTAAAACTTTTTATAACTATTTTATTAAAATCTCTAGATTATTTTTTAATATTATTTTTTTATTTTATTTTTTAGGGCTTCTAGTTAAGTTTTTATAAATAACTCTTTTATCTCTTTTAGTTAACTATTTTATACCCCCTTTATAAACTTTTTTTATATTATAATTATTTTTTTTTATTTTTAATACGTTTTATAGTATTATAAATACTATTAAAAGTTTGTTTTAAAGTAGAAATAAATATTAAAATAAAAGTATTTGCTTTTAAAAGAGGATTAACTTTATATTTAAATTTAGTTAAATTTACCACTATTTTAAGAAAATAGGTATTTAGGTTTATAAAATTAGAAAGATATTACTATATACTAAAATATTAATAATATATTATATAATTAGTAATTATATAAGTTTTAGTAATATTTATATAATTAATATAATTTTATTTTTAGATTATTAATTTATTTTAAAAATCTAGTTACGTAATCTATACTAGGCCTAAAAGAATATAGTTAAAATTTTATGTATATATATTTACTAACTAAAAAGTTATAGAAACCTAAAAAAGGTATTTAAAAAATTATTATATTTAAGTAATTTTATTTTGTTATAGGTAATATATATAACGTAACTAAAATTTATATATAAATCTTTATTATTTTCTCTTTATAATAGTATTATTTATATATATATAGGTTTAGTAATTAATTTTATATTAATTTTAAAAATAGTAACTTATTTAATTTATTTTTTAATATTCCCCCTTTAAAAACTATAAAATCTATATATAGAGTACTTTAGCTAATAATTTAATAAAAACTTATTTTAAAAATTTTAATTTTTTAGACGTATACTACTATTATTATATAATTAATTTATATAATTAGCTATAGGGCTTATTAATTATATTTCTATTATATATTACTAATTATTATAGTTGTATTAATATTTATACTATCTATAAAACTATTATTAAGTTTATAAGTAAATATAATACTATAAAGTCTAAAATAAATAATTCTTTTTTTAGTTTTATTTCATAGAATATACTAATACGTTTTAGCTTTATAATAAAATTATATATACTTTTAAAATAACCTATAATATTTTAAAATAGTATTAAACTTTTTAGGTATTAAATACTAAAATAACATTACTATATAATTAGAGTTTATTAAACTCTTTTAATTAAAACTAATATTTAAATTTAGTTTTTAGTAGCTAAGGCTATAGTAATTTAATTAGTAAATATTTTTATAAATATATTTTAACTATTATTAATATTTTAACTTAGTATGTTACTATTATCTATTTAAATAATAAGTATCTAATAATTATATTTAAATAATGGTCTAAACTGATTTTTAAAAAAAAAATTTTATAAAGTATTTAAGTAAATTTTTTTTAATCGTAAACTAAAAATATTTTAATTTATTTATTAAAGCCTATAATATACTTATAATATTAAAATAATAATAATAATATAATTTTTCTCTTTTTTAAAATCTTTTTAATTATTTTAAGCTACTACAGCTATACTATTTATTTAATTCATATATAAATATAATAATATAATTATTTTACTTTACTAAAATAGTAAAAGATAAAAAATAAGTTTTATTTTTATAGCTAAGATTCTTTTTCTTAAACTTTTAACTAATTTTTTTTAAACTCTAAGCAGGCATTTCTATTTAATTAAAATTTAAAAAAAAATATTATAAGCTATATATATAAATTAATAAAATTTTAATTATCCTATAATTATAATTATTAATTTTTTTTATAATAGATTTTTTGAACTTTTTAATTTTTTTTTTTAAAAATAAATAAAATTTAATAGGCTTTCTTTATGTTATTTTTTATTCATAAAATAATAGTTACTACTTTATTTTTAAACTTAATATAGTTAAAATTATTTTAATTATTTAATATAGCTAAAAAAAATATTACTTTTATTTATAAATATAATATAAGTTAGTATTTGTAATAATATAATATTTAGAATTTATTACTATTATAACTATATAGGTTAATAATAATTATTATTATTATACTAGTACTAATATACGTATTAGTATAAATATAATATACTTATTTTTAGTATAAAGTTATAGTTTATAACTATTATAATTATTATAGCTATTATTTATTTTATACCTATTTACTTATAAATATAGAGCCTTTTAGTAATATACTATAACTTTATAAAAATTACTAGTAAATAGTTTTTATAAAAATAAATTTAGTAAAATATTAAATATTATATTTATTATTTTATAGGGTCTTTCCGCTATATTATAGTATTTTAAAAAAAATATAAATAGCTACCTAGTATAATAAACTACTGGTTATATTTTATTATTATTTTTTATATATAGTAGCGGGGGCACTAATATATATTAATATTTTATAATATATTATAAATATAGTATTTTTTTTTTTTATAAATAGACGTCTAGTACTAAATTAAAAAAAATTATATTTTAATTTATTATAGATAATTAAATGGGCGATACTATTTTAATTTATTTTAATTAAATATAATAAATATATTTTTTGTATAATATATTAATATATAATTATATACTATTTTTATTTTTTATTATTATATTTAAAATATTATAGAACCGTTTTATAGAAACCCCTATAATAACTAATAATTATTTTTTTTTAAAAATATAGGTACTACGCTAAAAATATAGCTTTATTTAAAAAAAATTAAAATAAAAATTAAGTAGTTTTTTAAAATATATAAATTTTTATTACGTTAGCACTTTTATTTATTTATTAATAAATATATATTTAGTATATAAATAAATTATTTAAAATAATTTTTTAATATATCTTTACCGTAGCTATATATTTTAAATATTAATATAGTATAATTAAGTTATAATTTTATTATTAGTTTTAACTATAAGCTAACTACAGCTATACTATTTATTTAATTAGTATAAAAATATAATATAAGTTAACTATAAGCCTAATTATCTATTCATTAATAAATATATATATATATATACTTCTCCTTTTTTAAACCCCCTTTTAGTTACTATAAGCTACTATAGCTACACTAATTGTTTAATTTATATATAAAAATATATATATAAAAATTCTAATTATTAATTTAATATTGTATAAATTTTTAAATAATTATTAGCTAAGTAATTATTCTATATAACTATTAAATTTTTAGTAATATTAAAAGGTATTTAGCCCACTACTTTTTTATACTAATTATAATTAGTACTTCTAAATTTATAATTAGAGTTTAAATATTTATTATTTTTAATTTATATATAGGACTAGCTTAGTAAGCGTATATTATTAAATACTACGCCTAAATCTGTATAGTTATTTCTATAAAATATCTTAACAACTAAAACTATCTTTTTTTTTAAGTATTTTATAATTAGATAGCCCTTTATTAAAAAGCTTTTTATTAAAAATAATATTTTAAGTTGTAATTACCAAATTAAGTACTAGGATAATAAAGGTATATATATACTCCTCCTTTTTTAAAATCCCTTTTAGTCGCCCTGAGCTACTATAGCTACACTTTTTATATAATTAATATATAAATATAATTACTAGGATCTATGTCTTATAAATATTAAAAGTATAATAATTTACTATATACTTAGTATAGTCTGACGGATTTACTTTAAATTTATACTTATTATAGTCTACTAACTCCCTTTTAGATCGCGCCAAGCTACTATAGCTACACTTTTTATTCAATTAATATATAAATATATAGTCTACTTAATATTTATTATTTAAAGAGTAAGTATAGCAGCTATATATATAAATTTTATTTTAATTAAGGCGTAAATCTGCTATTATATTCTTTATAATTATAGGCTTTTACTATCTAAAGTACTACTTAAACTAACTATTAAGTACTTTATTTAGTAATTATATTTTAATTACCTTTAAAATTATTTATTAGTTTACCGTCTTACTACTACTATTTAGCTTATAAGTATATAGCAGGGTTGTAATAAGTTTAATTTTTTAATTAGCTATCTATTTTTTAAAGTATAAATATCTATACTATAGTACTATAATAATATTATTATTTTAAATAAGTATATAAATCTTAATATTATATTACGTAAAAAGTAGGTTCGTAAAGTCCTTAAAAACTTTTATAATTAATTTTAAGCCCTTTAAGTAAAAGTTATAATTATAGATTTTTCTAGTAAAATTTTTTTTTTGGATTATATATTCTATTACTCGCCTAATTTTTTTTTTTTTTTTTTTTTTTAAATAAAGCTACGCTTTTAGCGTAGTACCTATATTTTTAAAAAAAATAAGTACTAACTATTATAAGGGTTTCTATAAAATAGCTTTATAATGTCCTAAATATAATAATAAATAATATAGTACGTAGTTATATATTAACGTATATACTAAAGATATATTTATTATATAATACTTAGTTATAATAAGTTAAAATAGCGTCGCCTACTTAATCGCCTATAATAAGTTAATATATAACCTCTTTTAATCTAGTACCAGATATCTATTTATAAAGAAAAAAAAAGAGGTAGTATATTTATAGTATATTATAAAGTATTAATATATACTAGCGCCCCCGCTACTATATATATAAGATAATAAAAAAGTATAATAAGTAGCCTACTACGCTAGGTAGCTATATTAAATCTTCTTTTATAGATATTATTATATATACTATATATATTATACGTTATACGTTATATTATAATATAGTTAAACGATTTTATAAAAATAATAAGTATAATATCTAGTACTTTACTAAGTATATCTATATACTAAAGAAGAAAACCCTCTTACTAAAAATCTTTAAAATACTTTAAGATACTATAGTAAGCCTCGACCTAAGTAAATAATTAAGTAGTATAAAATAAGTAGTAAAAGTAATTCTCCTAGACTACGCCTTTATAGAGGGAATAGTTTTTATAAAAAAGATAGGTAAGCGTATACTATACTTATATAGTTATAGCTACGGCTACGGTTATAGTAATAGTAATTATTATTAATTTATATAGTAGGCTATATTACTAATAGTAACCTAAACTATATCTAAAAGTAAAAATAATAGCTTTTAGCTATACTAGATAAATAGAACAACCCTAATTATATAGAGTTTAAAAATAAAGTATAATAATATATAACTATAAATTTAGTAGTAGAATAATTATAAAACGTAAAAAAGCTAGCAAGAAAGGTATTAGTAATAATATAAAAGTTATATATAAAATAGTAAATAATTACAGATAAACGTAGCGGATAATATATAAAGAAAAGAAAGAAAAGCGTTATAAAATGCCTATAAGTATAGGTAAGATAAACTTACGATAATATATAATAGTTTAAATATAAAAAAAATAGATAGTTAGTATTAAAAAGAAATAAAAATTTCTTTCTTATTATAAAATACCTTTTAATAAGTACTACTATTATAACCTATTAGACCTAGCCGTTACGGTTAAGCCCACTCGCCTAATTTACTTATTAGTATATTAAAAAGGATTTATAATATTTAAAAAAAATAGCTTTAGTAGTTTTTTTTTTAGTTTATTAAAAATTACCTATATTATATACGTAGTAAAGTAGTCTACGTATTTTAAATAAACTATACTATAAATTTTAATATTCTAAGTATACTACACTAATACTTAAAATACGACTTTTTTAAAATATATTAATTACTAATATTATATTTACTTACTATTAATATAGAAATAAATAATCTATAATATTTAAGTTTTATAATTATCTATATATTTATATATTTATATACTAATGGAATAAATACTGTGGCTGTAGTAGCTTAGGGTAACTAAAAGGGTTTTTAAAAAAGGAGGAGTATATATATACCTTTATACTTAAAGTATTTATATATTTATATATTAATTACACAAATAGTGTGGCTATAGTGGCTTAGGGCAACTAAAACGGGTTTTAAAAAAGGAAGAATATATATATACCTTTATACTATAATTATCTATTATAGTATTAATTATAGAGTAAAAAATAATTAGTTTATATTTAATAAAAATAAAATTATACTTATATTATAGTTTTATTAAAATAATATTTTACTTTAGCGTACTTATACGTATAGTATAAATAAAATTAAAATACCAAATACTAATTTTCCCTAAATAAGTTTTAGAGATAATTTTTTTTTCTTTTTTTTTTTTTTTTAAAAAAAAAAAAATAAGCCTTTTATATTAAGGCTACCTAACTATTTAAGAAAAGTACTTATCTCTTAAGCGAAACTAACAATCGGCTTTTTAAGTAACTAACTAGTAAATATAGACTAGTTAAGTAACCTATACTAGAGTTTAATTAAATACCTAATTAGGACTAATTACTTTCCTATTTAGGTATAGTCTATTCCTAATTAGGTATAGGTCTAACCTAATATAGAAATATACTAACCTATTTAAGTAGTTAACTAGCCTATTTAAGTAATATAACTAAACCTAATAAGGTTAAGTCTAAAATCTAATAACTAAACTAATTAAATAGTAGATTGAAGTAGAGAAGAATAAGATTTAAACTTATAATCTATAATATTACTATTATAGACAGCTAGGTGTGTTATTTACTATACTATATATCCTCTCCCCAGAGATAATATTAATATAAAAGCCTTTTACTATTATACTATTTTTAAGTATTTTATTCTTTATATAAGGGTTTTTTACTAGACTTAACTATAACGGCCGGGTCTAATAGGTTATAATAGCACTTATTAATAGGTTTATAATAAAAAAGAGATTTTTTTATTTTTTTTTAGTACTAGCTACCTATTTTTTTTATCCCTAAACTATTATATATTCTGCCTATACTTATAGGTAATTTATAACGCTCCTTTCTCTTCCTACTATATATTATCGCTATATTCGTCTATTATATTTACTTATTATATTTACCCGTTATTATTAATTACTATTTTATAAATAGCTTTCTTTTCTAACTTTTAGGCTAGTCTTTAGGATACTATTACTAATATTATTTTTACTAGTTTTTTTACGTTTTATAGCTATATTATTATTAAAGTAATAATTACTATTTTATCCTTCAACTTAGCGTAGTTAAAGTTAGTTTAGTTTTTTAGTATAGCTAAAACCTACTTTTTATATCTATAAATATAGTTTAGGTTATCTATAATAATATTTTTAGGATCTATTACCTTTATAACTATATAGGTTAATAATAATTACTATTACTATACTATACTAGTACTAGTATAAATATAAGTATAGTATACGCTTAACTAGCTCTTCTTCTATAAAAATATAGTCTATAGCTATTATAGTCGTTATTTATTTTATACTTATAAGTTATTTATAAAAGTTAAATTTTACTATAGTACTCTAGAGCTCTATAAAAATAGTTAATAAAAGAATTTTTACTGAAAACTTTTTTATTATTAATATAGTAATAAATCTAGTTATATAAAAATTACTATAAGTATTACTTTTACAGAGTTATTTATCTATATTATAATATAGTATATATTTCTTTTTTGACACATTAAGTATAAAGGTATATATATACTTCTCCTTTTTTAAAACCACTTTTAGTCGCCTACATAGCCACTACAGCCACACTATTTATTTAATTAATATATAAATATATATATATAGTATATATAGTAATATCTAAAAGAAGATTTTATATATTTACTTATCGTAGTAGGCTACTTATTATACTTTTTTATATCTTATATATATAGTATCGGGGGCGCTAGCGTATATTAATACCCTATAGTATACTAGTAATAGTAAAAAAATATTATTATTATATTTTTTCCACTATAAATAGACGTCTAGTACTAGGTTAAAAGAGATTATATATTAATTTATTATAGGCACTTAAGCCAGCATTACTACTTTAACTTATTATAATTATTCTTAGCGTAACTAGTTAATATATAACTATATACTATGTATCTTCTATTATTATATTTAGAGTATTATAGAGCTGTTTTATAGAAACCCCTATAATAACTAGTAGTTATTTCTTTTAAAATAAAGGTAGTACGCTAAATCCGTAGCTTTATTTTTTTTAAAAAAAAAACGGGGGTCTTTTATAGTATATAAAACTTATTTTAGAAATTAGTTACCTATTTTAATAATTACTAATTTTTATATTATAGTATTAATACTCTTAAATCCGGTTACCTTTTTAAATATTTTAAAAATAAGTATTAAAGCATTATTAATAAGATATATAGTAGTACTATAATTTAAATAATATTTTCTAAAAAAAAATATATACTAAATATTATAGTACTATAAACTCCTATACTCTCTTTAATAGATATAAGTATTAAAAAAGTTATAATAGTTACTATAATTTTTCCTAAGTACACTATTTTAGTATTAATATGTATTTTTTAATTCTTAAAACTTTTTTTTTAATCTTTCATTATAGATTAGTATATTTAGTTTATTATAAATAATTAAAAATTTATTTTCTATCGGCGCTAAAAATATAATTAGTAATAATTTTTTTAATTATATTTTTATAACTATAGTCTTAAGCCTATAATAATAAATTAGATTTTAATAGTAGTAAACTAATTTTAAGTATAAATAGGTAGCTTTATACTTAGTTTAATACTTATTTTAATTTTTATTAGTATTTAAGTTATATACATACTCCTCCTTTTTTAAAACCCCTTTTAGTCGCCCTGAGCCACCACAGCCACACTATTTGTTCGATTAGTATATAAATATATAGTATTTAAGTTAGTATTAGATCTACGTTTACTAAGTCTTATAAATACTATTAAACTTTTTTTTTAAATTAGTACGTAAAAACTCCTACTATAGTATTATAAAAAAAGATATTTTTAATTTTATTTACAGTTAAAAGCGGTTATCTAAATATTAAATTACGCGTAATATTACGCTCTATAAATTATATTTAGTTAAAAATAATCTTTTACCTTAATATAATTAAAGAATTATAAATAGTTAATATTTTTTTATATTAACTATTTTATATAGCGGCGTAGCACAGTAGGTATGTGCAATAAAAATACTAAGATTTCCTTAAATTTTTAAAGTCTTCTTGTATATTAGAGGTTTAATTTCTCTTACTATTACAGCGTTCTTTAAATGCGCCTATTTTACTAGTAAAAAATAGAATTTTTAAAAATACAGAGTACTACTAAAAAATTAATATAAAATTATAAAAAAGCTAAAATCTCTACGTAAAACGCGTTATATTTAAAGATATTTTAGGCTAAATTACTATCTAATATTAGATAAGATAAAAATTTATTTTTAAATAGACTTAGCGTAGCGAACTAGGCCTAATTAGGTAATAGATTAGTAGTTTAATATAATATTATTTAGTAATATAACCTATATTTAATTAGTTAGTTACTTAAAGAGCCGGTTATTAGTTTGCTTAGAAGATCAAAGACTTTCCTTAAATAGTTAGGTAGCCTTAATTAAAGGCTTATTTAAAAAAAAAAAAAAAAAAAAAAACAATTTTATATATACGCGTCTTTTTATAAAAAAGTTTCTATTTATTATCTTATTACTTAGGATTCTACCTTTTATACTTAGTCTTTTTAAAATAAGTATAGTACTATACTTATACTAAATTTTATATATTAGTATTAGTTAGTACTAGATTAGTTTTAAGTATATATATTATTTCTTAAAGCGTTAGCTTCTAGTAATTTAAAATTTTAATTATTATTAGCCATAAAATATTAGAGTATACTATTTTTTTTTACTAGTCTCTAAAATTTGTAAGATAATTATTATTTATAGACTAATAAGTAAATAATACTTTATATTTTATTATTTATATCGAGTACTACTATACTTATTTCTTATATTTTTTAAAATTCTTTTTATATTATTTCCTAATTATATACTTATTAGTATTTAAAAAAACTAGTTTAATAAAAAGTAAAAGATACTATAATTAATAATTTTTTCTTTAAAGGTAATATTTTTTTATTAGGATTAACTTCTTTTTAGATACCTTTTTATATAAAAAAATTAGAATTATATATACTAATAAGGCTAGCTTAAATAACTTATAAACTAATAGGGCCGTATTAGAATTAAGTTAGTTATTATAATAGACTAATTAATAGGTAATTAAAAAAAGAGGGAAGAGACTTAATAGAATAATTAAATACAGTAGTATAATAGTAAAATATAATTAAAATTTATAAAAATAAGTATCTACTAGTATTAAATTACGTAGAGAGAGAATTATTCTATAGTTTTAACATACTAGACTTATAACTATAGTAAACTAAATAATACTTATTTTTAGAGTAAAAGGTAAATTAATACTATTTATTAAATAAAATAATTAAAATTAAATATATATATAATAGGCGAGTAATAAAGTAATTTAGTTATATAATTAAACCGTAATTAGAGAGGGTATATAAGCCTTAATATTATAATAATATATATAAAGGCATACACATACTCCTCCGTTTTTAAAACCCCCTTTAGTCGCCTACACTGCCACTACAGCTACACCCTTTTATTTAATTAATATATAAATATATATAATAATATATTATTAAAAGGTATTTCGGGCGTTATATAGCCTAAATAGTATAATTACGTATTTAAGTAAACTAAACCGAGCTTAAAAAGTAATTTTATACTTATTACTATTTTTAATTTAGATTTTATTAAATACTATAATAATATTAAACTTAAAGAAAACGCGTATCTTATTTATATAGGTAAATATCTTCTTTAACTTTAGTAGAATATTATAATCTTTAATTATAATTTTATTAATAAAGGTATATATATACTCCTCCTTTTCTAAAACCCCCTTTTAGTCGTCTACACAGCCACTATAGCAACACCCTTTTATTTAATTAATATATAAATATATAATTTTATTAAGGTAGTATTAAGAGGGGTAGTATAGTAGGCATACGTTTAAAAATACTAAGATTTATTAAATTTTTAATATCATCTATATATTAGGGGTTTAATTCCTTTCCTTATTATAGTATTTTTTAAACGCGCCTACTTTATATAATAAAGTATAAAGTTTTTAGAAGTATAGAGTATTATTAAAAAATTAATATAAAATTATAAAAAACTAAAATTTTTAGTATAGAATATATACTATTTAAAAATATTTTAAACTAAATTGCTATCTAAAGTTAAATAAAATAAAAATCTATTCCTAAATAGGCTTAGCGTGGCGAACTAGGCCTAATTAAATAATAAATTAGTAATTTAATATAACTATTTAGTAATATAACCAAAAATATATATTAGTTAGGAGTTAAAGAGCCGGTTTTAGTTTATTTAGGAGATATTTTTTAATATATAAAGTATAAAGGTATACACATACTCCTTCTTTTATAAAACCCCTTTTAGTCGCCCTGAGTTACTACAGCTATATTATTTATTTAATTAGTATACTAATATATATATAAGAGATAAAATACTTTCTTTAAATAGTTAGGTAGTCTTAATTAATAACTTATTTGTTAAAAAAAAAAGGTAGTATTAGTTACTATATATGTAGATACTTTTTCTAGACTTTTTAATAACTAGTAATAAAGCGGTAAATAAACAGTTACTTTTATAAATATATTTTATTATAATTTTAGTTTTTATATTGATTTTAATTATTTTAGCCTTTTTACGTAACGATTTAATATAGTATTATATAGTTAGCTAGCTACCTTTTTTTAAATATATTTTATAATTAATATCTAGCTTATTTAGGGACAGTTATATAACTCTTTTAAAACTTTATAAATTAGTAATATAGTAGAATTGTTTTAGAAATTATAATTTAATTTTATTAATTATAGGGTGCAGTTAATTAAATTTTATATAAAACGTATTAAAGTTAATTTAAGTAATAGTAGTAATAATATATTTAGTTTTTATAATAGTAATATAAGAATAATAAATATTATTTTTATTATTATCTATTTTAAAGTATACTTAGTCTGTTAGTATTATATAGATAATTTTTTTAGCCTATACCTTTTTTGGACTAGTGTCTCGGCACTACACTTTATCTCTCTTTATATATATTTGTATATTTATATACTAATCGAATAAATAGTGTGGCTATAGTAGCTCGGGGCGACTAAAAGGGAGTTTAAAAAAGGAGGAGTATATATATACCTTTATTCTCTAAATTATAATAAACTATTATTATAGTAGTTTTAGCTAAAATAATTACTATATTAATACTATTTTTATTTTTTAGTTTAATTATTTTAGTATAACTATTCCCGTGCTAGTTATACGTTATTTTAATAAGTAGAAACTGGCAGAGTAGTATAGTAGGCATATGCCTAAAAATACTAAAATTTCTTAAATTTTTAAGGTCTTCTTATATATTAGGGGTTTAATTTCTTTTTTTATTATAGTATTTTTTAAACGCGCCTACTTTACTAGTAAAAGGTAAAATATTTAAATATATAAAATACTACTAAAAAATTAATATAATACTATAAGAAACTAAAATCTTTATATAAAATATATACTATTTAAAAGAATTTTAGACTAAATTACTATCTAAAGTTAGATAAAATAAAAATGTATTCCTAAATAGGCTTAGCGTAGCGAACTAGGCTTAATTAGATAATAGATTAGTAATTTAGTATAACTATTTAGTAATATAACCTATATATACTATTTAAAAATTAAAGAACTAGTTATTAGTTCGCTTAAAAGATAAAGGACTTTTCTTAATAATTAGATAGCCTTAAAATATAAGGTTTATTTTTTTAAAAAAAAAAAAAAAGTAGAAACTAGTATAGATAGTAACTATAGTAATAATTTAATATAAATACTAATATTTTTTTTACTATATTTATATATATTTATATATTAATCGAATAAATAGTGTAGCTGTAGTGGCTCGGGGCGACTAAAAGGGGTTTTAAAAAAGGAGGAGTATATGCATACCTTTATTACTATATTTATATAAAGAGTCGTAGGCTTTAAGCTATAGTTGTTTAACTATTATATTATAACTAATAATATCTATAATCTAGTACTAGTTTTTACTAATTTATTTTTTAATTACTATGCGTACTTTAGTTATATATATTATTTTACTTATAATATTACTATTAGTAAATTTTAAAATAATAAAGTTTTATACTATAACTACCTAAAGCTTATAGGCGTATATAAAATTAATACTAATAATTTATTTAGTATATCTACTATTTAGGAGAATATATATACTAACTAATATTTTATTAAATATATTAACTTATATTTTTAGTTTTATTTAATTGCTGTAAAATAACTAATTTAGTAAATTATTATAATAATTAGGCAGATAATTTATCACTTTATATATTATAATAATAGTAAGTTATATTTTTATAAACTATAAGCCGTATAGTAAATATTACTTAATAAGTTAAAAAATTATTATAGACTTAATTAACTTACCGGCGTATATCGCTCTACTATAAAATATTATAAAAAAGTATTAAAAATTTCTTTTTTATAGGTAAATAAGGATTTTAAAAAGTAATTATTTATAAAAATTATATTTTTCTTTAACGTTTTATATTATAGTCGCTATTATAGGCGTTATTGGTATTAGTATTTTAAATATTTATATATTTATATATTATTCGAACAAAGTAGTGTGGCTGTAATAGCTTAGGGCGACTAAAAGGGGTTTTAAAAAAGGAGGAGTATATGCATACCTTTATACTTTAAATATTTAATATTTAAAACTATTTAGCTAGAACTAAAGCTATAAAACCCTTTTTATAGAAGTTATACTAATTTTAATTAAGTATATAGCCGGGTTTTAAATAATAAATATATACTTTTTTACTTTAGACTATATAGAATTTTCTTAATAGGTAATAATTTAGGTTAAAAATAGAGTTCTATTTATTAGTAAAGTTAAGCTTTCTATTAATAAAAGCTCTAGTTAATAAATAAAATTTATTATTTTTATTATTTTTACTATTTTTCTTTTTAAGCTTTTTAAAAGTAATATTTGTAAATATTTTATATTAGAATAGCTATTAAATAAATTATATTTAAATTATATTTACTAGAGTTATACTTATTCCGGTAGCTTTTAAACGTAAATTAAAATTAGTAATACTTATAAACTTTATTAAAATAGCTTTTAAGTTAACTTGCGTTACTTTATTTTTAAAGTAAGCTAGCTACTTACTAATAGGCTTATTTTTATATTATTATAATTTACTAAAGTTAAATTCCGTAAGCGTAGTAAGTTATTATTTAATTAAATTATATACTTTTTATAAATTATTATACAGTTCTTATATTTATTAATATAAATTATTTAATATTATAATAGTATAGTTATAAATATAAATAAATATATATATATTATACGCTTAATAGAGGTACTAAATTTTAAACTATTTATAAAAAAAAAAGCTTATTTAATTACCGGAACTTTATATATATATTTTTAATTTATATATTTAGATTCTTATTAGCGGTGCTACTAAACTTATTAATAGTTTATTATTTAATATATAAATAACGATTTTTATAGAAATATTAGTATTAATTATTAATACTACTATACTACTATATTACTATTTATTTTTTTAAAATATAAAATAAGCTTTATAAAATAACGTTAACTTTATATTATTATAATAATATAAATGAAGGCATGCACATACTCCTCCTTTTTTGAAACCCCTTTTGGTCGCCCCGAGCCACCACAGCCACACTATTTGTTCGATTAATATACAAATATATAATAATATAAATTATTAAAATTACTAGAGCTATTACTACTATTATTATTAAATAGGGCTAAAAACGTAAAATTTTATAGTTACTTATATAGTACTATTTTTTACTTTATATTTTTATTATTTTTTTTATACTTTTTATTTCTTTTAGAGAATTTATCGTTAGCTATAATAACATAAAAAGCCTTTATTAATATTTTTAAATATTTTAATTTATTTTATAGTTTACGCGCTTCCTATATTACTATAGTATAATATTACTTATATATATTACTATATTAAATTATATTACTAAAAGTTTTGTTACTAGTTAGTTAGTGTTACTATTTAGTATTTAATTTTTTTATAAAGTATATATATTATTTTTTATACTATTATACTCCTAATAAATATAAGTAATTAACTAAAAAATACTATTAAAATTTAATTTCTACTATTAAATCTTTAGTTCTAATTACGCTATATTTATTATAGTAATATATTATAGTTTTTATATTTTTACTTTTAACTACTCTATAAGTTTAATTATTTATTTAGTTATATTTAGGTCTCTACGCATCGTATTCTAATAGTAAAAGTATTTTAAAATAGTAATAAACTAATCTTTTAATTTTTTTTTTTTTTAAATAAGTCTTTTATATTAAGGCTATCTAACTATTTAAGAAGAGTGTTTTATCTCCTAGATTAACTAGAATCGGCACTTTAACTCCTAACTAATATATTTTTAGGTTATATTACTAAATAATTATATTAAATTACTAATCTATTATTTAATTAGAACTAGTTCGCTACGCTAAGTCTATTTAGAAATAGATTTTTATTTTATCTAATTTTAGATAGTAATTTTACTTAAAATACCTTTAAATAGTACGTATTTTATATAGGGATTTTAGTTTTTTATAGCCTTATATTAATTTTTTAGTAGTACCCTATACTTTTAAAAATTTTACTTTTTTGCTAGTAAAATAGGCGTATTTAAAAAATACTTTGAATTTTTCGATATATTAAGTATAAAGGTATGCATATACTCCTTCTTTTTTAAAACCCCTTTTAGTTGCCCTAAGCTACTACAGCCACACTATTTGTTTAATTAGTATATAAATATATTAAAAAATACTTATAATAAATAAGAAGAGAAATTAAACCTCTAATATATAAATAACGTCGAAATTCGATAAATTTATATATTTTTATATATTTACTTATTGTACCACCCCACTAATCTTTTAAGTATTTTATAATACTTACTTAAAGATTATTAGTAAAAGAGCTAATAATAATAATATACTTATTTATAAATTATTTATTATATAGGGTACGCGCTAGGATAAAGTAGTTATATTTAAATTTATTTTTATAGTGCTTTTTATTAGTCGTAATAGCTATTTAATAAATAATAAAATATTAGTATCTATAGCCTTAGCTTATTTAATAAATACTCTATAGTTAATTATAAAGCTATATTATATATATATATATTAGTATACTATATATATATTTGTATACTAATCAAACAAATAGTGTGGCTGTGGTGGCTCGGGGCGACCAAAAGGGGTTTTAAAAAAGGAGGAGTATGTGCATGCCTTTATATATTAGTATACTAATTAAATAAATAGTGTAGCTGTAGTAGCTTTAAGTAACTAAAAAGGGTTTTAAAAAAAGAAGTATATATATACCTTTATACTTAATATATTAAAAAAGTTAGGTAAAGCTAAATTAAAAAAAATATAGCGCCTTACGCTAGTGTACTACTCGTATACTTAGTATACCCCCTAAAAAAATATTAAATTTATAAATTTAGTACTAAAACTATATTATTTAAAAGAGAAATATATAAAGTATAGTTACTACTACTACTTATATATCTTTCCTTTATTTTCGTTTATAGTTAACACAGCCAAATATTTATTAAATAAAAAAAATAATAATTACTAAATATTATTTTTTTCTTTAAAGGTTCTAATACTACTTTTCCTCTTATTAATACTAATAACTAGGTTACTCTAAGCCACCACAGCCACACTGTTTGTTTAATTAATATATAAATATATATATAAATACTAATAATAATAAAATACGTTTAATAATTAAATTTAAAATATCTAAAATATTATTTAGTATAATTAGTTAAGCTTATTCTACTATATTATTCTATTATATAGGTAATAAAGATATAACTTTAGTAAATACTTATTAATATAAAAACCTGTTATAGGTGTAAAGGCGCCTCTTACTTAGGTATAAACGCTAAGATAGGTATGCCTGCACTAGTAATACTAGTGTTTTAGTATATACTTTTATTTTATTTTAGAGTATCTAGCGAGCTCTCTATATATAGATTCTTATTAAATATTAGTATTTTATATCTATTTTTAAGTTTTTATAATATAATTTACGTATCCCTCTACGCCTATAAATAAAGCGCTTATAAAATAATATTTTATAATAGACGACGTAAGTATTAAATTTTAAAAAATTTATATTTTACTCATTATATAGCTATAGTAAACTAATTCTTTATACTATATAAATCGCCTATTAGTATAAATAAAATAGTAAAATTTTATATAAAAATTTTATTTAAATAGACTAGTAATAGTGCTGTTTAAAAATTAACTAATAATAGTACTACCTATAGATTGGCTAGTAATAGCGCTATTTAAAAATTAGCTAGTAATAGTATTACTAAAAAGTAAAATATTTAAAAGTTAGTTTAATATATACTAGTTAATAATATATTACGTAATTAGTTAAATAAGTTATCTCTACTATCGCCGCCGCGATTACCTAAAATAGTAAAAAAAGTTATTTTTAAACTTAAAGTTAATAAGTTTTATAAGAGTATAATTACTAAATTACTAAATATTTTTTATAATTTTAGTAAATAGTTCGCAAATAGTCCCTTTATTAAGAAAACTAAAAAAATTCTACTAATAGTAAATACTAGTAAAGGATTTTTAAAAAATAGTTATTATAAAAATAGTTTTAGTATTTTCTACTCTATTTTACTAAATATTAGTAATAATAATAAAAATTTTAATATAATAACTATTACTAGTTAACTTATAATAAATTAGTAATTATAGTATAACTTTATAGTTAACTATAGAGTATATATTAAATAAGTTAAAACTATAAAAGCTAATATTTTATTATTTATTAGAACGGCTATTACGACTAATAAACAGTATTTTAAAGAAAAATTTAAATATAAATACTTTATTTTAGTATATACCCTACCTAATAAATAACTTATAAATAAATGTATTATTATTATTATTTCTTTTACTAATAACTTTTAAGTAAGTCTTATAAAATATTTAAAAGATTAGTTTATTACTATTTTATAATACTTTTACTACTAAAGTACGTCGCGCAGTAATTTAAATATAGTTAAATAATTAATTAAACTTATAAAATAGTTAAAAGTAAAAGCGTAAAAACTATAATATATTATTAAAATAAATATAGCGTAACAAAAACTATAAATTTAGTAATAAAAATAAAATCTTAATAATATATTTTAGTTAGTTGCTTATATTTATTAAGAGTATAATAGTATAAAAAACTATGTATATACCCTATAAAAGGAGTTAAACGTTAAATAGTAGTACTAACTAACTATTAATAAAACTCTTAGTAAGGTAATATAATATAGTAATAAATATAAATAATATTTTATTATAGTAATTTAAAAAGCGTATAAATTATAAAAGAAACGAAAATACCTAAAGTTATTAGTAAAAGCTTTTTATAGTATTACAGCTAATAATAAATTTTTTAAAAAAAATAAAATATATAAAAATAATAATAAAAATAAAAAGTAGAGAATAGTGCTATATAAGTTACTATAAAATTTTATATTCTTAAACCTATTTAATAATAATAGTAGTAATAGCTTTAGTAACTTTAATAACTTTTTTTATTATAATAATATAGAATTAATATTATTTAATAAAGTCTACTCTACGCCCTATAAGAATTAATAGTAATATAGTATTATATTAATATTAGTAATTAATACTATTACTTTTAAAAAGAAGCGTTATTTAAATAATAAATAAAAAAATATTAATAAGTTTAGCAACGCCGCTAATAAGAATTTAAATATATAAATTAAAAATATAAAAATATAGCTCTAATAATTATATAAGCTTTTTTCTAATAAGTAATTTAAAATTAAGTACTTTTATTAAGCGAATAAGAATTATATATTTATTTATATTTATAATTATACTATTATAATATTAAATAATTTATATTAAAGTATATAAGAACTATATAATAATCTATAAAAAGTATTTAGTTTAGTTAATTAATAACTTACTACGCTTATAAAATTTAACTCTAGTAAATTATAGTAATATAATAATAAATTTTTTAATAAATAGTTAGCGCGTTTTAAAAATAAGGTAATATAAGTACACCTAAAACCTATTTTAATAAAGTTTAAAACTATAACTAATTTTAATTTATATTTAAAAGTTACTGTAATGAGCGCAGCCTTAGTAAATAAAATTTAAATATAATTTATTTAGTAATTATTCTAATATAAAATTTTTAAAAATATTACTTATAAGAAGTCTAAAAAAAAAAAATTATAAAAATAAAAATAATAAGAAGTTGATATAGACTAGCACTTTTATTAGTATAAAATTTAACTTTAATAATAAATATAACCTAATTTTTAACTTAAATTATTACCTATTAAGAGAGTTCCGTACAGTTTAAGCTAAAAAAGTATATATTTATTATTTAAAATTTAGTTATATACTTAATTAAAATTAATTTAACTTTTATAAAAAAAAACTCTATAGTCTTATTATTTGCTAAATAGCTCTAAATAATAAATATTTAAAATATAAATACCGATATTACCTATAATAGTAATTATAATACTAAATATTAAAAAAAAGTATAGTTTTTAAAAATAGTCGCTTTTAGAGACCCTTATTTATATATAAAAAAAATTTTTTTAATACCCTTTAGTATTATTTTATAATAAAATAACGTACGTTAATAAGTTAATTAAATTTATAATTATTTTTTACTTTATTAAATAACATTTACTATACGGCTTATAGTTTATAAAAATAACTTATTACTATTATAGTATACGGCGTAATAGATTATTTATTTAATTATAATAAAAATTTATTAGATAAGCTATTTTATAGCGCTTAAATAAAACTAAACGTATAAGTTAATATATCTAATAAGATATTAGTTACTATGCGCGTTCTCCTAAATAGTAGTTATATTAAATAGATTATTAATATTAATTTTATATATATTTATATATTCTAAATAATTACAGCGTAGAGCTATATTATTTTAAAACTTATTAATAGTAATATTATAGGTAAAATAATATATATAGCTAAGATATATATAGTAATTAGAAAATATATTAGTAAAAACTAGTATTAAGTTAT
This sequence comes from Pleoardoris graminearum, assembly GCA_030770415.1. Taxonomy (NCBI): domain Eukaryota; kingdom Fungi; phylum Ascomycota; class Dothideomycetes; order Pleosporales; family Didymosphaeriaceae; genus Pleoardoris; species Pleoardoris graminearum. The sequence continues at coordinate 73,728 of JASEKS010000168.1, forward strand.
AAATATTACTAATTATAATATAATAGTTAGATAACTGTAGTTTAAGACTTATAACCCCTTATATAAGTAGAATAAAAAATAATAATATTTAAATTAAACTATTACTATAGTAACTATTTATACTAGTTTTTACTTATTAAAGTAATATATAACCGGTATAGTAATAGTTATACTAAAATACTTAATCTAAAAAATAAAAATAGTATTAATATAGTAATTATTTTAGTTGAAGCTATTATAAAAATAGCTTATTATAATTTAGATTTTATTATTTATATAATACTAGAAGACTAGGTACGTTTTAAAATAAATAATAATATAGATAATACCTAACGTATTTATATAACTTTTATAAAAACTAAATAAGTTGCTGCTGTAATTACGTAAACTAATTTTAATAAATTTTATTTAAAACTTAATTAACTATACACTATAATTAATAAAATTAAATAAAAATTACTAAAATAATTCTACTATATTACTAATCTATAGGATTTTAAAAAGATTACTAAGCTATCCCTACGTTAACTAAATATTAATTATAAAATATACTTAAAAAAGAGTAGCTAATTAATTATATAATACTATTTTAGAGCGTTACTTAAAAAAACTAAAATAATTAAGGCCTATATATAGACTAAAATAGTAAAAAAATATATTTATAAAAGTAATTTTTTATTTACTGTTTTACTACTAGTTATTAAAAAGCCTAAAGGAGGTATCTATATATATATTAACTATTATTATTTTAATAAAATTATAATTAAATATTGCAACGCCTTACTAAAATTAAAAAAAATATTTATTTATATAAATAAGGCGTATATTTTCTTTAAGTTTAATATTATTATAGTCTTTAATAAAATCTAAATTAAAAAAAGTAATAAATATAAAATTATTTTTTTTATATAATATAGTCTATTTAAATACGTAATTATATCTTTTAGACTATATAGTACTCTGAATACCTTTTAATAATATATTAATTAGTTATTATTTAAGTATTTAGATAATTTTTATTTAATTTATTTTAATAATATTATTGTTTTTAATAAGAACGACTAGGACTATAAATAGTATTATTTTAAAATATTATATAAATTTTATAAAGTAGAACTGTACCTTAATATTAATAAATATAAGTTTTTAGTTTAATAGATTAGTTACTTTAGTATAATACTATTTATAAATAGGTTAAAAATAAATCTAACTAAAGTTAAAGCTATTATAAAGTAGCAATAATCTAAAATAGTTAATAATATTTAAGTATTTATTAAATTTATAAATTTGTACTAATAATTTATATACTACTTTTTTTAAGTTATAAAACTACTAATTAAGTTAATACGCAGCGCTATAAAAAGAGTTATATTAATATTTCCTACTAAAAAAACCTTTAAGTGGTTTAAACGCGCCTTTATTAACAGCTTAATACTTATTTATTTTAATTCTAATACGTATATAATTATATAAACTAATATATTTAATTAAGTTATTACTGGTATACTTTTTTAATATAAAAATAATATTTTACGGCCTATTACCTTCTTTTTAATAAAAATAAAACCTATAGAGCTTAACTACCTTATTTATAATAAAAAGCTTATAGTAATTATTTACATTTTTAAAGAGTAGTAATCTAAGCTTACTACTCTACTTAACCCTATAGAGATATTCTCTAATTATAAAGCTTTAAAATACTTTATAATAACTAAATAGTTAAATCGCTAATAAGTCTAATAGATTAAGTTTTTATGAAAATTTAATTTTATAATTAAATATAGGCCTAGTAAAAAAAGTATAAAATCTAATATATTAATATAATAAATTAGAAATAGTTCTGTAAACGTATATAATAATTAAATATAGTACTAGTAGTAGGTATTATTACTTTTTAAATAATTTAAACTACTTATATACGCTATATATAATAGCGGCTTCTAATATACTATATATTTAGTTAAAATTTTAATCGATATAATAAAATTAGAAACTATATACTTATTTTAATAGATTTATAAAATTAGCAAAGAGCTATTTATGTTTAATAATTAAAATAAAAATACTATTTTAAAACTTTATAATAGTTATAAGGACTTTTTTTTTTAAATAAGCCTTTAATTAAGGCTACCTAACTATTTAAGGAAAGTGCTTTATCTCCTAAGCGAACTAATAACTAGCTCTTTAATTCCTATAAGGACGTTAATAATATAAATTTATTAGGGCTATTTAAAGGAATTACTTTCTATAATAATATTATTAAAACTATATTTATTACTATAGAGAGCAGCGTATACTATATACTTTATTAATTTTATTATAAGTAAGATATTTATATTAAGTTATAAGACTACTATCTTAATAATAACTTATTATATATTAATAATAAAGATTTTATTTTATATAATAAAAAGCTCTATATATATATTATATAATTATATTATTATAACTACGCCGCTGAATATAATAATAAATATAAAATATATATATAATTATTATAATACTATTACTAGTTACGCGATATAGATAATATCGTATAATATATATATAACTACTTTATCTATACTAGAATGAAATTAAAACGCGAAGGTAAGCACGGCTTATTATACTTTTTATTTATATTAAATATATATTAAATAAATATGTTTTTTAATTTTATTATATTGTTATCTAAAAACTACTATAATACTTATAATTATAAATATATTATAATTCTAGTTAATTAACTATTAAAAAAAAAGTTTATACTATTAATATTTCTTAACGCTAAAGCTTATATTTAAGCTTTTATTAAGTATATCTAACGTAAAAAGAGTTATTTACTAAAGTTTATAACTAATTATAGTACGTAGTATACGTTTTAGTTTTAAATATAATTATATAAAAGAGTTAGTATAATGCTAAAGTTATTTACAGTCTTTTACTTAAATATAAATAAATAAATAAAAATTACTAATTAAGTATTAGAAGCCTATTTACGCTATTTTATTAATTATAAGTAAAATAACTAAATAGAGTTATTACCTATTATAGAGTTTAAAGTAAATAGTAGTTTTTTATTAATAAGTATAATACTATTTAAAGCTATAAAGAGATACCTACCTTATATAGGTACTAAATTTTTTAGTATACTACTAAAGGGATATAAAGTAATAGGTAATATATAAGCTATAAATAAATTTTTTATATATATAAACTATATAAAATAATAATTATATTTAATACTAACGTAGGTATAGGTAAAAATAAAGAAATATACTAATAACTAATAACTACTAGCCCTAGAAATCTACGTAAGTAACTATATTATATATAATATATATAATATCTATACGCGTTACTCTAGAAAACTAAAAAATAAAAATTTTAAACTATTTAAAATTATAAATATTTATAGGGGGTAACTAGATAATTAGTATAATATAGGCTAGACTTTTAAACTTAATTTTATTAATTATACTATACTTAAAAACGTCTATCTATAGTTCTATTTATAATTATTTTATCTACAGGGGGGTGAAATAAAAAAGAGTTAATTAAAAAAGATACCTTTTTTAAAATAATATAACTTTGTAATTAGTAAGCTAAAAAATACGAGAAAAATAGGATTTTAAAGAAAAAGTTTAAGAGATTCTACTTACTCTATTAGGGGCTGCTTACTAAGGGGTTTAGAGGTAGTAAAAAATTAGTAAATATAGAAAATTTTTAAGACCCTACTTTAAGTTAGTATAACTTTTTATTTAAGATATAAAATTTGTTTATTATTATATATATTATAATTATACTTTTAATATATAAGTATATAAAATATTTTTATATATTTATATATTATTTATATAATTATATATAAAAGTCACTTTGTTACATTTCTAATAATAAACTAGTAATAATAAATTATTAGTACTTAGTATAGTAGCCTTTAGCTTTTATAACTGCCTTATAATAGTTAGAAAGAGATAAAATATAGTTATTAATAACTTCTTATAGTATTTTATATTACTTTTTATTAATAACTCTTTTAAAGGCCTCTATACTTTATAAACTAGATCCTACCCCCAAAGTAGCCTTTTTATTATTATTTAGTCCTTATTTTAAATAATTTTATATATTTTTTATAGGGGCTAAATTAGGACTATAGGCTAGGTAAAAAAATAGTTTACTTTTGTTATTTTTAATCTAAGTTAAAACGTCCTTAGTTTTATAAATAGGGACGTTATCTTATTAAAATTACTAACCTAGATTAATATTAATATAAAGATTATAATTATAATATAATATAATAATATATATATATATATATATTATTATATTATTAACAAAAGGGGTAAAAATAGATTATAAAACTTGCCCCTTTTTATATAGGGTTTAAGCTTAGGTATAAGGACTTTATTTATATAGTCCTTACTAGTATAAGAAGTAGAAGAATTAGGTATTTTAATAAATACTAAATTACTTTTACCTTCTACCTAAATTATATCCTAAACTTATAGTTTAGGGTCTTATTCTATAAAATAATTAATATAATTAATATTAAAAAACTAAAACTATAACTTAAAAATATATAAAAAGTTATATATTTTTATATTTTAAAAAGTTAAAATAACTTACTTTGTGATTAGCTAATAGCTAGTTCTCTTTTAACTTTATTATTACCCCTTTTTCTATAATATTATTTATTTTATTGTCCCCTTTATATTGCTGACTTATTAGAAAATATTATTTTTTTTAAATTTATATTTTTAATATTTTTTAATTATTCTTTAGTATAGTTTAATCTTTTTTTAATATTTTCTTTATTAATTATTAGTTTTTTTTTACTTATATTAATAGAGTAGTCCTTTTCTTTTAAAAAGAATTATAAAGTTCTTTTTGTAATATTTAAACTATTTTTTATTAATAGTCTTTTATTTTCTATTTTAGGACTTCTAGTTAAGTCTTTATTAATAACTCTTTTATCTTTTAGAGTTAATTTTAAAACTCTGCCTGTTTTAATCTTTTTTATATTATAATTATCTTTCTCTTTCTTTTTAATACGTTGTATAGTATAATATATACTAGTAAAAGATTTATTTAATGTAGTAGCAATTAAACTAAGTAAATTATTTACTTTTAAAAAAAGTTAAACTTAAGATTTAAGTTTTGAGAATTTTAGCTCTATTTTAAGAAAATAGGAGTTTAAGTTTATAAAAGTTAATAGATATTATAATATACTATAATATTAATAATATATTACGTAATTATTGATTATATATTACGTAATTATTGATTATATAAGCCTTAGTAATATTTTTATAATTAATATAATTTTAGTATTATATTACTAATATACTTTAAAAATCTAGTTACGTAACCTATACTAGGCCTAAAAGGGTATAGTTAAAATTTTAGTTAAATATATTTACTAACTAAAAAGTTATAGAAATTTAAAAAAGGGGTTAAAAAAATTACTATATTTACGTAATTTTAGTTATTAACTTATACTTACTAAGCAGTAATTAAAATTGTAATTAAAATCTCCTTAATTTTCTTTTTAAAACGGTATTATTCACGTATTTTTAGAGTTATTATTTAATATTATATAAATTTTTAAAAAAGATAACTTTTTAGATTAACCCTTTTTTGTTTCACCCCCCTGTATAAAATATAATACTGCTACTAGGGTAGCAGTAAGAGCTATAAAGACTAATTATTATAAAAGAAAATCTACTAGTTTATAATATTAACGTAATACTAAATTATAAGATTAATAAATATATATATTTATATATTAATTAAATAAAAGGGTGTAGCTATAGTGGCTGTGTAGGCGACTAAAAGGGGTTTTAAAAAAGGAGGAGTATATATATACCTTTATATATTTGTATATTAATCGAATAAAAAGTGTAGCTGTGGTAGCTGTGTAGGCGACTAAAAGGGGTTTTAAAAAAGGAGGAGTATGTGCATGCCTTTATACTCGTACCTTTATATATATAAATATATAATTAACCCTAATATAGGCTATAAAGGCCTATTAAAGTTCTTTATTAAGTAAAAAGACTTTAATAACCCTAACTAGTAATTTTACTTTAATATTATAAACTATTAAGAATATTTTATAAAATACTATTAACGTTACTTATAGACACTCTAATAATTAACTATATTTTTTTGAAAAGCTTATAATATATAAATAGCTATTACCTAGCTTATAATAAATAAATAACTAATTAATATAAATAATAGATAATCAGTTAAAAATAATTAATAAATAATAAAATATAGTTAGCAGATAAGTAGTATAATAAAATTATAAAGATAATATAGCTTAATATAAAAGACTCTCTTAGAAGTATAGGTAGTAAATAAATAAAATTATACTTACTTATTATACTCTAAAACTCTAATAATTAGGTTATAAATAAAAATAATTTATATTTATATATTAATTAAACAAATAGTGTGGCTATAGTAGCTTAGAGTAACTAAAAGGGGTTTTAAAAAAGGAGAAGTATATATATATTTTTATACTTAATATATTAAAAAATTTAGGTAAGGCTAGATTAAAAAAGGTATAGCGCCTTATACTAGCGCGCTTAGCGTGCCCCCCCCTAAAAAAAACGTTAAATTAAAAATATTAAAAAGTTTAGTATAGATACTATATTATTTAGAAGAGATATATATAGATAATAGCTACTACTATTATCTATATATCTCTTTTTTATCTTCTCTTACAGTTAACACAGCCAAACGTTTATTAATTAAAAAAAATATTTACTAAAATATAGTTCTTTAAAAATTCTATTTTTACTTTTATTTATATTCTTTTCTCAGCCGATACTGTACTATTATAAATTAATTTTAATATTATAATTTTAAATATATAAGCTATCCCCGCTGTATCCTATCTAGATAGTAATATATAATAAGTCCTTAATAATACTACTAAGTACACTACTACTATATATAATATAATTACCTACTAGTTTTATAAAAGCACTATTTATTAATTTTATATAATATTAAATAATTAGTATAAGAAAAACGGCGTAGTAATACTATTAAAAGTAAAAGTAATAGAATTTTAAGACCTAGAGTTAGTTATACTAGCTAATACAAAGGCGACAGCGTTAGTAAATAAAAAGATTAAAATAGGCGTAGTACCGCACTAGTTATAGAAGATAGAAAAAAAATAATATATTAATATTAGTTTTATAATAGAGATACGTAGCTTAGGGTATAAAATATAGCTATATAAAATACTACTAGAGGTACTAGTAGTAAAAGTAAAAATGACTTAAGCTTAAAGCTCGGAGCCTATAGGGTAATAGATAATAAATAAGAAATAGTAAAGCCTTTAGCAGGTAGAGATACTAGGGAATAATTAATATTTAAAAGTTTAGGGGGGCCTATATATATTATATATTTTTTCTTTGGTGTAGTAATATATAAACTAGGTATATAGATAGGCGTATTTAGTTTTATAGTAATTATTATAGGTAAACAAGGAGATATAATTATAAATAAATATTAACTATTATTAAATACTATACTAGTTATGTGTGTGTAGGCGGAGTAAAAAGTAATAACAATAAATATAACTTCTGTTTTATTATATAAAAATAAAGTTAAAAAAGTGACTAACAGGTCACAACAGCAGTTATTAGCTAAAAATAATTTTATAGCTTATTATTTAAATAGTTACGCGTTTTACTATTTTAATAAAAATATTTTACTTTTATAAGTATCTAACTCTACCCTACTATATAAAAGTTAAGTATAAATAAAATTAATTATAAAGTTTTAGAAACGAAGCTTTTTAGAAAGGGAAATAGTATTATAAATATAAAAACGCCTTTTACTTAAGTATAAATACTATAATAAGTACACCTACGCTAGTAATACTAGTATTTTAGTATATATTTTTATTTTATTTTAGAGTACTTAGCGAGCTCCCTATATATAGATTTTTATTAAATATTAATATTTAATATTTACTTTTAAGCCTCTATAATAAAACCTTATTTGTCTAAAAATAACTAATAGAAAAAAGGTAAATTTTAAAATTATAGTTATATTTAACTATAAGTATAGCCCTACAAATAAAATAGTAGTTCTATAAAATAAAAAAATAATTAAAGTATTAAATGTTAGGTTAGTAGTATTAGTAATTATAAAAAAATTATTAATAAAAGCGTATAGAGATATAGTAAAAATTAAAAAAATTAAAAAATATAATATAAAGGTTATAGTAGAGTTAATAGGTAAAATAAGTATTTTATAAATATAGTAGGTATTTTTTAGTATAAAGAACATAAAGGTAAAGATAAAAGTAATAATAAAAATAAAAGTAGTAGTAAAAATAAAAGTAGTAGTAAAAATAAAAGTAGTAGTAAAAATAAAAGTAGTAGTAAAAATAAAAGTAGTAGTAAAAGTAAAAAGAGTAGTAAAAGTAAAAACGTAGTTAATATAAGCGTAAAACTTATAAAATAATAGGTAAAAAATAGTAAAATCTCTATAAAGATACTAGATAGTTAATATTTAAAAGTTTTAAGGGGGCCTATATATAATGTATATTTTTTTGTGTATTTTTTCTTCGGTACGTAGACTAGGTAAATAGGTAAATAAATAGGCGTATTTAGTATTATAGTAATTATTATAAGTATAAAGTAATTATTATAGGTAAGGAAGGAGATATAATTATAAATAAAAATTATTAACTATTATTAACTATTATTAAATACTATACTACTTATATATATAGAGGCGGAGCGAAAAGTAATAAAAATAAATATAACCTCTATTTTATATAAAAATAAAGTTAAAAAAGTGACCGACAGGTTATAATAGCAGTTATTAGCTAGACTATATTATAATTATTAATCTATTTTAGGTTAACTAGTAATAGTTATTATATTAAAATTTTTATTATTATTATTACTAATATTTAGTAAAATAGGTAAGAGATAATAAAACTACTTTTATAGTAATTATTTTTTAAAAGTTTTTCGCTAATATTTACTATTAGATATTTTTTAACTTTTTTAGTAAAAAGGCTATTTGTAAACTATTTACTAAAATTATAAAAAGTATTTAATAATTTAATAATTATACTCTTATAGGGCTTACTAATTTTAAATTTAAAAGTTATTTTTTTTATTATATTAAGTAATCTCGTCGGTAATAGTAGAAGTAATTTATTTAATTAACTATATATATTTGTATATTAATTAAACAAATAGTGTGGCTGTAGTGGCTTAGGGCGACTAAAAGGGGTTTTAAAAAAAGAGGAGTATGTGCATGCCTTTATAAAATTAACTATATAATATATTATTAGCTAGTATATATTAAGTTAACTTTTAAGTATTATATTTTTTAGTAGTATTATTACTAACCAGTTTTTAAGTAGCGCTATTACTAGTCTATTTAGGTAGAATTTTTACGTAAAGTTTTACTATTTTATTTATACTAATAGGTGTTTTATATAGTATAAAAAATTAGTTTACTATAGCTATATAATTAGTAAAATATAAATTTTTAAAATTTAGTACTTATGTAGTCTATTATATAAAGCGTTATTTTATAAATATTTTATTTATAGGCGTAAAAGGATACGCAAATTATATTATAAAAACTTAAAAAAAGATATTAAATATTAATATATAATAAGAATTTATATATAGGGAGCCTACTAGGTATCCTAAAATAGAATTAGGGTATATACTAAATGGTTAGCTTTACTAGTGCGGGCGTACCCGTCTTAGTATTTATATTTAAGTAAGGGGCGCCTTTTTACCTATAGTATAGAATTATTAGGCCATTAAAAACTAGTTGTTATTAATTATACTTTTTTTATATTATCTCTCTATAATATATAACTACGTACTATTTCTATTTATTATTATTATACTTAGAATATTATAGAGCTATTTTATAAAATTTATATAAAAGTAATATATATTTTATATAACTTAGTAACCCACTCTTAAAAATATTATACTAAGTTTAATTAAAAAAAAATAGTACTAATATAAATATATAAATATTTTTTAATAGAACTTTCTAGTTTTATAGTTTAGTATAATTTATTATTTTATATAGTAATTTATACTTATATATCTACTATATTTATATATTAATCGAATAAATAGTGTGGCTGTAGTGGCTCGTATATATCTACTATTTTAAACGTATACTTAGTAGATATATATAAAGAAAAATATATTAATATATTATAACTATTATTCGTATTATAGTATATAAAATATTATTTATTAGTAATAATATTTTACTATTATATAACTAAAATACGTACTTCTAGTACGTTAATAAATAAAATTTTAATAAAATATATATACTAACCCCGTTCTTACCTATAGTATAAAATATATTATATATTCTAAGCTTTTAAATTAAACTAAATAAATAAGAAATATAAAGCAGTATGTATATTTAATATAATTAAAATATTATTATTTAACTGTATAAGTAACTTATAAAAGTTAATACTTATCTAAAAATTATATATATATATTTGTATATTAATCGAACAAATAGTGTGGCTGTGGTGGCTTAGGGCGACCAAAAGGGGTTTTAAAAAAGGAGGAGTATGTGCATGCCTTTATTTATCTAAAAATTATATATATTACGTTATATAACTTTTTAATATATAAAGTATAAACGTATATATATACTACTTATGTTTTAAAACCTCTTTTAGTCGTCTCTATAATTACTCTATCTATACCTTTGACTTAATTTTTATATAATTATATATACTTATATAAAATTTCTTTTTATATTTATAGATATAAAGTTACTAAAGCTAATAAAAATAATTACCTAAATAAATAAAAAATAAATAAAAATTTAATATTTTTAAGTATTATTAAATATATAAAATACTAAAATTACTATAGTAACACTATAATATAAAATAGTTTATAAATAAAAGTAAATTAAAAAAAATGACTAGTAACTATAAGACTAGTAATAATAATATTAATACTAGTAAGTAAAGAAAGGGTATATAGCTTAATAAATAATATATCTGGCTACCTATAATAGCAATAGTATAAGTTATAAGTTAAAAAATTTATTTCCTACTTTAATCTACTATTTAATTAATTGGCTTATTAAGTTTTAAACTTAATTTTATTAGATTAAGTTATATTACTTAATTAGGCTAGTTAATTACTTAAATAGATTAGTATATTTTTATATTAGATTAGGGTAGTAATTTAATTTAATTAGAAATAAACTATTTTAAAATAGGATAGTAACTAGACCTAATTAGGTAATTAGGGAACATTTAGTATAGATTATTTAACTAGTCTATTATATTAATTAGAAATTAAAGAACTAGTTAATAGTTTACTTAAAAAATAAAACTTTCTTCTTAATTATTAGATAGCCTTTATATAAAAGCCTTATTTAAAAAACAAATCTAAAAATAGTAGTAAAAAATTAATATAAAAAAATAAAAAACTAAAATTTTATTAAAAAGTTTTATTATTTATAAATATAATTAAAAATTTTAAATATAATTATCGGTATAAGTTTAATAAAATATATATTTATATATTAATAAAATAAATAGTATAGCTATAGTAGCTTATAGTGTATAAAAAAAATAGTATATATATACCTTTATTATTAAATAAAATATATTATATAGGAAAAATAAGCTAGAAATTACTAGTTTCGAAAATTAAAAAATTAAAACTACTTTTATAAAAAGAAACAATAAAGAGCTGTATTATATGTAAATATAAAAGAAATAAATCCTCTATTTTAAAATATTTTATAAACTAGTAATAAAAACTCTAAATTATTTTCCTATAATATACCCTTTAGTTAAGTTAATTAATATAACTTAACTATATAAGTAGTTTAATATTAATTTTTTTAATCTTATAATAGTTATACTGTAAAATTAATTTTAAAAAAAGCTTTTTAAACTAAACTTTTAGCAGGTAGCGTTACTAAATAATAGAGTTTTAAAGTAAAAAACTAATTATAATAAATATATTAGTAGTTAGTAGTATAAATAGTATTTATATAATTTTTTTACTAGTTTTTAGAATAATTTTTTTTTTTTTTAATATTTTTTTTTATTACTTTTACGCGATTTTATACTATCCGGCTTTTATTATAGCTTTTCTTTTCGTTTTTTTTCTTTTAATAGCTCTTTAAGCTTTTTTATTTATTATAAATATTATAAGTTAATTATTTATATTATTACTACTATTGCTGTAGTAAGCTATAAAATTTTTTTTTCTAGATTTTTAATTTTAATATCTTTTTTTAAAAACTCTACTAATTATCTTAACTGCCTAAATTTAATTACAAGGGCTTAGTATTTTAAGAATTTTAAATATATTTAAGTTAATAAAAAGCTAATAGGACTCTATTCTATAGTTTTTAGTTTTTTATTTTATTTTTTTTAAACCTATAATTACGCTCTATAAGAACTAGGGACAAAATTATTATTAGGCGCGTATATAATAGATAATTAAGTAAAATAATAATATTTTTAGTCTTAACTAAAAATTTCTATACTTTAGCTAAAGAATTTTATACTCTAATATTTAAAAAAAAAATTTATTTATTTATAATAAGATACGTACCTATTATAAGCTTAAAAAAATTTACTTATATATTTAATTTAAAAAAACCTGCCCGCTCTTTTAGTTTAAAAAAATTTATAGCTATTTTAATTTTTAAATAATATTCTCCCCTTAGTACTAGCTAATAACTTTAATAAATTTATTAGTTATATACCTATATCGCGCTCTATAATAGTTATGTATTAGCTAGCCCTTACGCGCTTAAATATCTTATAGAAAGTTTAATATTAAAAAAAAAATTAAATAAGCTTTTAAAATTATTAATTTTATATAGCCTATTCTTTTTTTTTAGTCTTTTTAAACTTAAAATATTATTAATTTTTTTTTTTAATTTACCTGTTTTAAGTTTTACTAGGTTAAGTTTAAAAAATAAGCTATACTTTTAAAAAACTAAGAGCGAATTTAGAAAGTCTAAAAATAATAAAAATAATAAGCTATTTATTTTCTAAACTCTATTATAGCGTAAAAATAAAAATTATATTAATAAAAAATATTTTTAGTTTTATTATTTACAGTTTTTTAAACCTTTATCTATTTATTTAATATTAAAATTAAAAGAGTTTTAAAACTATTAAATAGTATATATATAATTTAATATTACTAATAAATTATAAAATTAAAGTTTTTAGTATTTTATTTTTATTATTTAAGTAGTATTCTATTTAGTAAAAGTAATATAAGCTATTATAATATTAAAAAGCTAAGCTTTTATTACTAAATATATAAAAGTAGATATAAATATAAATTCATATATATACTAATATCTTAATTTAGAAAATTTAAAAACATTATATATTTTTTATTATAATTATAATTATATTTAAAAAATTACTTAATACTTTTTTTTCTTTTATAAGCCGCTCTATAGTAACAAGTAGAAATAGTTTACTTATAAAAAGATATAATTTTTTAATTTACTTTTTTTAATTTTTACTAATACATATATTCTAAAATATAGAGTTTAATAAGTTATAATTTACTATTAGATAAATAATTAAATTAGATAAGAATTTAGATCGTAACTTTATAAATAATATTTTTGATAAAATTACTTTATACTACGCTTAAGCTATTAAAAAGTTTAATAAACTAGTAAAGTTGGTAATTTATTAAACTTCTTTATTAGAGTTATTATATAAATTTTATTCTTTTATTATTTTTTTATTCTTTTATTATTCTTTTATTCTTTTATTATAGAATTTTTCTAAGTAGTACGATTTTAAATTATTATTATAAATAGTAGCTTAAAACCTATTTAATATTTAATATAATACGCTTTACGCTCTATTATTATATAAATTTTTAAAATTCTAGTTTAGTAATTTTTCCTTTTATATTTTTAATATTTCGTTATTATTTAAATTTTTAAAACTATTAAGCTATAAAAGCTTTAAATAACCTATTAGTTAGTATATTTTTTATCTAAAAGTATTTAATTTTAAAATTTTTTATTAAATACTTCTAGCGTAGCTATATATTCTATATATTTATATAGTATAAATAGGTAGTTATATACTTACTTTTATTTATAACTAGCCTAATTATTTATTAATTATTATACAATATATACTACGTAGCTTTAAGATTTAAAGTAAGTTTTTTAAAAAAGCGTTATATGCCTATTATTTTTTTATTTATATATTTAAGCGCGAGGAGGTTTACGTTAGTAGTTTATATTATAATAGTAGTCTATTTTATAGCTTTCTAAATAATTACTTTACTAAATAATATAATAATATAGTTATATAAAGATTAGTTATTTATTAAACTGTCTATAAATAAAGCGTTTAAATAAATTATAAGTTTTATGCTTTTATATACGCTATACTAAATTACTTAAAAATAAAATTTATAAAAAAATATAATTATACGTTTTACTATAGTAAAGTACTTTTTATTTAAAGTAGTTAAAAAATAGAAAAGCTTTACAATAGTAAAAGCTATATTTAGTTATATTATATATTTATATACTAATTAAATAAATAGTGTAGCTGTAGTGGCTGTGTAGGCAACTAAAAGGAGTTTTAAAAAAGGAGGAGTATGTGCATTCCTTTATATTAGTTATATTATAATAGTAATATAAAATACTAATCTAACGCGTTTTTAATATACTTTAACATTTTTCGATATATTAAGTATAAAAGTATATATATACTCCTCCTTTTTTAAAACCCCTTTTAGTCGCCCTAAGCTACTACAGCTATACTATTTATTCGATTAATATATAAATATATAATATACTTTAACTATAGTTTTTATTACTTTTCTTTTATTCTTAACTAGCCTTTTTAATAATAAAGCTATTAGTAGAAAAAGAACTAAATTAACTATTTTAAACTTTTTTATAATTTTTTAATATATAAATTATAAATTAGTATAATTATTTAATTTTTTTTTCTTTAATTATTTATATTTTAAGGTAGTATCTTATAGCTTTACGCTTTTTTATTTTATATATTTCTAAAAGCTTATAGCGTAGTTTAAAAGCTTTTTATTAATAAATTTTATAGTATAGAAGTAAAATATTATTTATATAAAGAAATATAAAAATTATATAATTTATAATAAAGGCATACACATACTCCTCCTTTTTTGAAACCCTTTTTGGTCGCCTACACAGCCACTACAGCCACACTTTTTATTCGATTAATATACAAATATATATATAATTTATATTATAGAATAAGTAATACTTTTTTTTTAAATAGATAAGCCTAAGCTTAGCTAAAGTACTAGAAAATTTTTTATACTATAATATTAGTAAGTCGCGTAGGCTATATAAAATTTAATTAAACTTTATATAGCTATCTTTTTATTAATAGCTATTAAGTAGTTTATACTATACTAGATTTAAGGGGTTAATTAGTATATTAAAAAACGTATTATTTATATTAAGTTATAAAATCTCTAAATTAAATTTTACTATAGTTATTATAGTTATATAAATAAAGCGTACTATAAGCGTTATAGTATATATTAATAAAGGTATATAAAGGTATACACATACTCCTCCTTTTTTAAAACCCTTTTTAGTTACTCTGAGCTACTACAGCCACACTATTTATTCGATTAGTATATAAATATAAAATATAATAAAAGTATATTTTTTAATTAAAAATTATCTTTAATAATAAAGTATATTTTATATTTTATAAAATAACTATCCTAATTAAATCTATAGGTAAATACCTAGTTAAGTAAAAGTAAATATTTAGTATTATTAAAGCGTATAACGACTTACTAAATTTATTTTTTAAAAAGTATAATCTATTTTTTATAAATAGCCTAGTACAGGAGTAGGCTATATAAATATAAAAAAAATATTTTTTATATTACTAGTTCTTTTAGAAGCTTATTATAGAATATATAAATTTTATTTTAAAATATTATTTTTCTTAAGGCTATATTCTATATAGTAGTTTAAACTATTATATTAATAATTATAAGCTCTCTATACTATTTCTATATAAGATTTATACTAAAAATAAATATATTTATAAAATTATACTAGTAGAAGCTATTTATACTATTAAGTAAAATACTTATAAGTTTTATATATATAGTAGCTCGCTCTTTAAGTTAAGACTTAATAATATATTAATACTAAGTAAGTTTTTATTTTTACTTTTTAGTTTATTAGGATTTTCTAGATTTAATTTACGTTTTCTTTAATTTTACTAAATAGTTAAACTATAGTCTCTTATAGGTTTTTATATTTTATAAATAAAAATTTTAATTATTTTTATTAGTAAAAGAAGCTCTATAGTACTAATTTAAGTAATAGTATTAAATACGCTTTTACCTATTATATAAAAGTTTTCTAGACTTTTTATTTTAAACTATTTTACTTCTTTACTAAAGTATATTTTATAAAAAATACTAAAGTATTTATCTTTTCTAAAATGTACTTTTTTAAGTTTTTTAGGCTCTAGAGTAGTCTAAGAAGAGATTAAACTAATATTTATATTATATAATATATAGATTTGTAACTATTAGTTAGCTATACTAATAGCTTACGTATATATTACTTATATAAAATTTTACTTAACTAATTAGCTAAAGAAAAAAAAAATCTATACTATAGTACTTTTAAACTACTATTTTAGTTACGTAATATTTCTATTAATTATTAATTTATTAAAGTTATAGACTTACGTATTAATAATTTCATTAAATACTTTACCTATATCTATAATCCTAATAGTATATAAAATATTTATAAATTTTTTAGTCTTTTTTTTTAAAAATAGGCTAATCTTTTTTTCTTTTATAAAAAAGTATTTTATTAAAGGTAATATTACGCGTTATAATAATTTTATTAACTAGGTTTAACTGTAACGGCCGGGTCCGATAGGTTATAATAGCACTTATTAATAGGTTTATAATAAAATAAAAACTTTTTTATTTTTTTTTTAATACTAACTATCTATTTTTTTTATACTTAAACTATTATGTATTATTTTACCTATACTTATAGGTATTTTATAACACTCTTTTCCCTCCCCTTTATATATTATCGTTACGTTTATTTTTATATTTACCTATTATATTTACTATCTTATATATAGCTCTTTTTATATTATTATTAATACTTTTTTTACTAACTTATTTACGTTCTGCAGCTATTATACCGAAGTTATTATTATTATATACTATACTACTTTATTTTTAAACTTAGTATAGTTGGGGTTATTTTAGTTATTTAGTATAATTAAAAGCTATTACTTTTATTTAAGAACGTATTTTAGGCTAGTATTAGTAATATAGCCTTTATCTACTACGTAGGTTAGTAATAATTATTATTATTATAGCTATAGCTGTAGTTATATAAGTATAGTATACGCTTATCTATTTTAATTATAAAATTATAGTCTAAAAGTATTATTGTCGCTATTTATTCTATATTACTTAGTTACCTATTTAGATTAAGACTTGCCGTAGTATACTAAAGCTTTTTAAGAATTATTAGTAAAAGGGTCTTTTTTAATACGCAGATATACTTAATAAAGTATTAAGTATTACGCTTATTACTTTTATAAAATTATTTAGTTATTATAATATAATATATAGTATATAGTATATATAACGTCTATAGAGAAATCTAATATAGCTACCTAGCGTAGTAGGCTATTTTATTATATTTTTCTATTATTCTATATATAGTAGCGGGGGCGCCGGCGTATATTAATACTTTATAGTATACTATAGATATATTACCTCTTTCTTTTTTTCTTTTATAAATGGACGTTTAGTACTAGGTTAAAAGAAATTATATATTAACTTATTATAGGCGACGCTATTTTAACTTATTATAACTAAGTATAATAAATACGTTTTTAGTATAACGCATTAATATATAACTATACGCTATTTTTATCTTCTATTATTATATTTAAAATATTATAAAACTGTTTTGCAGGACCCCCTATAGTAGTTAGTAGTTATTTTTTTTAAAATAAAAGTACTACGCTAAAAGCGTAGCTTTATTTTAAAAAAAAAAAAAAAAAAAAAAAAACTTTATTAAGTAATAGTATTTATATTATATAAATATTAGAAGCTAAGTAACTAATTAAATATCTAATATAAATATATAGATTTATTTTAACTCTATATCTATTACGTGTAGCTATATATTTTCTATTTAATAGATATATATAATAACTATAAGTATATATATTATTTTAATTTAAGTATAGATCTGCAATTTAGGGCTTTATAAACCCAAATTTATAATAATAAAAATACTATTTAAACTAATTATAAAGAATTTTATTTAAAGATTATATACTCTTAAAAGCTACGAGACTAATATTATTAAATACTATAATTACTTTTATAATTTTTACCTAAAATTTCGTTAGTAAGTTTATACTAAGTCTTATAGTAATAGTTTTATTAATAATTTTTTAGCTAGCGCGTTTAGTACTACTGTTTAGCTTATATATATATAGAAGTAGTATTTTAATATTTATATTAAACTCTTCTATTTATATTTTAAAATATAATTTTCTATACTATAAATGGATAGTAATATTATTATTCTAGAAAATCTTTATAATCTTAAGTTTATATTAAATGTATATACCTATATAATAAAGTTTAAAAATACTTTTATAAGTTTTAAAAGTAATTTTACCTATAGGCTCTATATATAAATTTTCCTATTATAGTTATTTTTAATTAATAATATCTACTACTCCCTAAGACTTTCTTCAAATATATTAAAAAATTTCTAAAAAATATGCTAGTATAGTTATAATAACTTTGTTTTATATTTTAAAAATTACTTAAACTACGTATATAAGAGAATATTATTTATAATATATATATTTAGTATTTAAAATATAAATATTATATACTCTTTAGAGTTAAGTATTTAAAGCTTTTTAATTTAAATATTTTACTTTTTAGTAATATATATACTTAGTATTATATTTATATATTAATTAAATAAATAGTGTTAGTAATATATATTAGTTTAGGAATTAAAGAGCTGGTTGTTAGTTCGCTTAGGAGATAAAGTACTTTCCTTAAATAGTTAGGTAGCCTTAATTAAAGGCTTATTTAAAAAAAAAAAAAAAAAAAAAAAAAAAAAAAAAAAAAAAAAAAAAAAATAAAAAAAATTAAAATAAATAATATAAAAAAAAAAAAAAAAAAAAAAAAAAAAAAAAAAAAATAAATATTAAAAAAAAAATATAATAATTAAAATTAATTATATTAAAAA